>JAGDQP010053228.1:0-13605 GCA_022664845.1 Lepisma saccharinum | reverse complement strand
TGCTTCCTATAAAAGCGTTTGACATTTCCATTATCTCTTCTATTTTCTTTTTCTTTTTTTTTACAAAATAAAAGAGACATTACAGAAATAGTATTTTCATCAGAATGACAAGACCATATAGCCAACAGATGACATCTTTCAATTTTTAAAACGGACTAGCTTTGAACTATAATAGGAAATGATGAGTAGTTGTATTTGTAATACGATATGGAAGTCGTTCTATTTTAAAAACAAAATCAACATTTTATCTCTGATCTACAATAAATGTTTCTATTTATCAACCTAACTTTATCTTACTATAGATGATCTTTTCCGATCTATGGAAAGTAGTTTCCATGTCCTTTTTGTTCCACGTCTCGCATCAACTATATCATCTACCTGAATCTATTAAACATTCTTTAGTGCAACTTACAATGTAAGAAGCCCGAGGAACGTACAATAATGTTACTTATATTCTTTTCTTCCTTTTTTTCTTTTTTGTTTAAAAAAAAGAGGAAATAAACTCATCGTTTGTTTCTTATAAATTATGTTTAATGTACAGAATTTCCTTCTACTCGCTACCTCTTTATCACCTACTTTCTTCAAGTGTAGAAATAATGCAAGTGTAAATACTTTTTATACACTTGAACAATAAAGTTGGTTAAGTTCAAACGAGCCGAACTAAATATTTTATATCAATGATAGTTTATAAGAAACAATTGGTAAGTTTAATTTAAAAAAAAATTACCCTCAAATGGTCGCCTTATGACTTCAGACAGTACATCAGATACAGTCATAAAAATACGAAGCGACTTGCACAAATGCAATTTCCAGAATCCATTGTTTCCCACTTTGTGTATAGAAAGTGTAGTATTTTTTTTTAGAAGAACATTCACACTTATTAACAAGAACGCAAAATCGCTAATAATTTATCATTATTACTCGTTCTTCGCCTCTATTTGCTGTTATTAATTTGTATATTTTTACTATAATTCTTTTAATATAGTCAGTCAATTTTGATACGTTATTTAATATACACTATTTTTGCAATTGTATAAACGTCGTTTACGATCTCTGGAAAACGAGCTGCTAAACCACGATAGTAACGTCAACAAGAGATCCTAGGTAAAACTTGGACTTCAGAAGAAGGTACCCACGAAGCAAATGTTGTGCGATATATTTCGTGCTCCATCTATACTGAAGAAAATTTAAAAACATTGATAAAGGCTATAGTTCTTGTTATTTATACACAAATTTTGATTACTGTGTCATTACACGGGCCTTCAAAACACGCCATAGAAACCCATCTCTCGTGCGTTTCTTCTAAACAAGAAAGCCCAGAGAAGACTGAATCCAAAGGGTAAAAAGTACAATTCCGTACATTACTGGTTACTCCCAAGTACTGCAAGTATTGTCTGAAAAGGTAAGATTCTAGTTTCCTGACCATATCCCGTTTCACAACAAATTATTACAATGCAATTATAGATATCGGAGAACACTATTAACGCCATAATCAACCAAAATTGAATCCGCTAACGAGCAATGTACGGAAGATGCTTCCCCATCACTGTATACAAGGCGCAACCAATAGTGTAACGGTTTCTGATCATCAACTATATAGATATAAACGGATATACATTGTATTGGATAACGAATGAGTGAGTGTAGCGAACCACGTGTAATTTTCCTCCAAGCAAAATATGACATCCTCTTCCAAAAACGGTATATGCGATATAAAGAAACTTTTTATAGTAGTTGTAAATTACAGATATATCTGCTTCTTATCCAAATTGACACGTAAAAGATCCTTTTGTCTATCATCAAATGCTCTGATTTATAGCTCTAAATTTAAGATTCTTCACAATACGTGGTTTAATATGTGTTTGCTCCAAAAGAAGGTCTAAAGATTCGATTTGAGTTAGTCCGTTAGAGCAGATGAAAAGAAAATCTCCGATTCATGCTGATATTCCTGTGAAGTCATCAGACCTCTTTTAATGTACTGTCTTCTTGCAACGCAATAAAGGGCAACTTGAGTAACGATGAAAAAGGTTGTTGTCATTTATTACAAGATAAAAAATAATACTCCTGCGATTCTTTAAGAGTATTTCATGTGTAAAGCCTAAAGCAAATTCCAAGAAAAATTAAAGTAATTCAGGATCGGTCTAAAACAAGATAGATATAAAAAAAAATTAAAGATGTAAGTAAATGCATCGTTCTCTAACTCCATAACTAAACTTAAACTCTTTGGTTCAAAAGAGAGTCTTTGCTTACCAATCATGTTTCACATAATGAGCATACCACCTGGTCTGCGCATAGATTTCTCATCTCAGCCTTATCTCGCTTTTCAAGATGGGAGTATCCCACTCCCTTTTTTTAAGTAGCTCTTCAAAATGATATCATGATACTGGGACTGGAGGTAAAACGTATACAAAACGTAATGAATCACTCACTTAATACTTTTAAGGTAAAAAAGCGTTAACTTCTTACAGTGTAGATTACAGAATTCGTTACAGACTAAAACATCTGAAGTGTGAATTTTTCAACATTACTGGGAAAATAATAAAAAAAATATACATAAAATAAATTTCTAGTATTTATTCAGCGTTTCCCTCTTCTTTTGTAACATTTCTTTTGTAAATGCATTTCTGATGACTGCATACGAAGTGAAAAGAGGTTAACACCAATGTCAGCTGCATACGTAGATGTAGCCTATCTACAAAAGAAGCTTTAAGGTGTCTTCAACATGAAAAACCCGAATACTTCCTTCTTCATCTTTCTCTTCTTCTTCTTCAAGTTGGATAACACGCATATCTGAGCACATCCAGCTTATCTCTCGTCTCTGGGAGACTTTTGTGAGGGGTTTAACAGCGAGACCCAGGCACCGTTAGCCGTATTATTTGGAAGAAAAAGAACAAAGAATTGCGGAGATTCAGTAGAAACGTCTGTTACTTCTTTAACAGCGATTTTATTTTATTTCTTTTCTCTTTTTTCACGCCAGATATTATTTTTCCACTTGCTAGAAATATCATTAATTCTTTTTCTTATCTTTCTTTTCCTATAATTTTTACAAGGAAACTTTAACACACAAACTCAATTAACTCTCTCACTCAAGTACTTTTAGCGACCTTACAAAGTTTGGGGACATGACGTAAGCGTCAACGAAAATAGACAGAGATAGAATAATTTCACATGATTATAAAGCGATCTCGATTCCCCCCTTCCATAACTCAGCCCCCCTGGTGGTCCAGGCAGTAACGTACGGACTTGGGATCGGCAATGGACAGACACGTGGTTTCGAAACCCACGACCGACTATCCTGACTGTTTTCCTTCGGTTTCACCAGGTGAATGCTCGGATGGCACCTTAAGTAATTCCATCCTCTCTCTTACCCCGGCCTGACTCAAATGAATTCAATTCGATTTCCCGTGGTTAATTTCAATTTGGTGACGCAACAATCTTGCTTTGTGATATTTTTTGTACTAAATACACTTTTATGAAATTGGGCATTTTGTATTCTGATTTTTACTATTTTTTTTTGTTTTTACTGTCCGATACTCATAACAATGTGCAACCTATCGGTACAGCCTGTCCTCGCATATTTTGTTACTAAATGCACTTCAGTACGTTTTCATTCGGCTTAAGGATTGAAACCTATCAAATGCGGAATGCCTGTACTATATGCATGCTAGAAACATAATTGCTAATTTTAAAATCGTTTGAGAGGGGCTTCGTTTTTGCACTATAAATATCTTAGTTCTTGTCTTCTTCTAAATTGAGTGGTAAGTTATCTATTGGTGTTAAGATTATTGTTAAAATGCCTTTTATTAGTTTTTTTAAACCTATACTTGGAGGGTTTGATAAATTTCTATGAAAATGTAGGTTTTTTCTCGTATAGGTTTTGAAAATCCTTATGCAAAAAGCGTTAATTTTTGCTTGTGTCTGTCCACATCGATATCGGAAACTACACAGCAAAACCATTCACGATTTATAACATCGTTTCTTGGAAGAAGACAAGTTCAATGACACAAAGATCATGGCTGGATTCGCGGGTTTCAGCACCATTTTGTTTTAAAATTTGTATACTGGAATGTGCTGCAACCCCTTCTTGAAATACTGCTATTTTGATTGCAGGAAAGGTGTCCTTACTGTTAAGTTTCATACAGTGTTCAAATTTGGCCACAGAAAACCCGTACAGAGAGACACAGTCTTCATTCTCGTACATGCCTGTTCATTCCCTCCTCACTTTGAAAAACGTCCTTGTCTCGTTGGTAGATGCTCTGCTATCATATTTTCTTAATGATCCTGGTAAACTGGATTCTATTGGTTTATCATTTTCTGTTAGCTAAAATATCTACTGCGGATACGTGCCGGTGTGAGCGCGAATCAAATCAGTGTTTTCTCCTTAGCACTTACTTGTAGTTAGGAACCGTAACCACCAACCAAAAGAACTGGATGCATCTCTATTATACATCTTAGTGATTGTATTTATTTCAGATAAAAAAAATAAGCATTTAGGCAAAAGGAACAGAAAAAAATGTTTTTGTAGCAAAAGTTGAAAATATAAACTGAAGTTAATTCTTAGAAAAACGAAAGAAAAAAATATATTTCTGTCATCTACAAAAAATATTCCTTAGGGAATTTATCAAAATAGAGCTTACAGTTTCCTCCAAGACATAAGAATTTCATTTCCTCATTTGTTCCAAGAAATATGTTCAACATATAACATTGCCCGTAGAGAGAGTGTACATTACGTAGTTTATCAAGTAGGACAGAAATTCCCAGAATATCCATTTAATTTATAAGTCACGAAATATAGTTCCTTTGAGGAAATAATATTCATAGATATTTTATCTCGATTCTCTCAATGTTCTCCTTGATTCTTTCTGATACATCAGATAATTAATTACAAGGAGGAAATTTGTTCGCTTGGATAATCACAGTATTGAAGCAATAAACAATGAGAAAAAGATACAGCAATTACGAATATTTGCTTTGAAATATCACCAAAAGAGAAAGTAGAACAAGTGTTTCATATTTTCTGGTTCTAATTATTTATCTTACTTTGATCTTTTGTTGTTTTATCTAATTTTCTGTAACTTCTGCAGCAATGCACAGTTTAATGATAATCTAAAAATGAAAAGAATCCCCTCCACCTCTTTAGAAAAAGAGAAACTTACTATTTACTTCCATTCATTACGAACACAAAGAAATTCGTCGGTACTTGAAATTTTAAATAACTGTAAAACGATTTCCAGATGAAGAGTTTCCCTTGCTTATTAGTAAATTAACTTGGCAAAAACAGAACGTTTATTTCATTTACATTTTTAATTACTAAACGCTTATTTCTATATAAAGGTTAAGTAAGTGTTTCTGCTATAGAGACTGAGGGAATACGACAACGAGAGAAAAAAGGATCATTTTGGATTATCGTAAAGTTCGATTTATTTATTCAAGAGAATTAAAAAGAAAAGTAAAATAGAAATTAAGAATACCCATTTCAATTGTTTGTATTTTGTGTTGTGTTGTGTTCTGAAATGGCATAAAAGGTTGTACTAAGTTTCAATATTAATATTTGTGATTATTGTTTCAAATCTAGCAACGTTTTAGCGTTCTTATAGAGAGATGCTTTCTCGTCTATTAGAGAAAAATTTAGTCTAATATTATACAAATTATTACACAAACATTATGAAATTTACAACCGTAAAATATTGTAGAGAAGAGATGTTAAAGCATGTTCAACTCTCTCGCTTTATAATTTTATTGTTTACGTTGTTCAAAATAGATTCACAAAGAATTATACCGAGGTAGTTAATATAACTGAAATTACTTTATCTTCCCTTAAACTATTCTTCATTAAACTCTTAGGAAAACTTTCTGTTCTGATGGGAATGTACTAACAAATTATGCTTAGCGAAGTGTAACGTTGAAACAACATGGCGGTTTATCACATAACTATCACTTTTTATCAAATTTGCAGATCAAGAAACCTCATTTCGTTTCTTTAAATTCACTAGCTAATTTCGTTTAAATTCTCAAATTACAAGGAGTGTATAGAGTTTAGTCTTAACAGAATAATTATGACATTTACAAAGACAACTAATTTTTACTACTCAACTCTCAGATTGACAAAGTTATGTGTTTTTATTATAGGAAGCAGAGATGTACATATAATCAATAATTCAACAGATAGTAGTTACCAAATCTAATTTTTAGCTTATTAGGAGCTAATCCTCCTAATTAGCTAATCATAATTATGATTAGTACTTAGCTAATCATAATCAAACATTTAGGAAAGTAAGGTTTATTAGATCTATTTGCAGACTCTGCAGGTTCCTAGAATATTTTAACATTAACTATTACTTAAAAGCAAATCAAACTGGCTTGCTGCAGCTTGTAAAATATTAGTCTTCTTCCTTGATGACTTCATAGAACGAAATCATTTCATGATACAAGTAATGTTTTATATTCTAATCGGCTTTCTAAGTAACATTAAAAGAAACTCAGAAGAAATTAATTTCAAAGTGTCGTATAAGAAAATGATTAATTTTAAATATTGTATTCTTGCGGCTTGCTTGACTTCTGTCCAAAGAAGTCACTGGAACATTTCGAGGTTGGAGAAACAGAAGGGAATTCACCAATAGAAATCCATTGGAATATAACTTGTATTTATTACCTCTGGACAACTTCGGCTCAAACCACAACATTGTTTGATAATCTAGAATTACAAATTAGATCTTTCTATCTAAATGTGTAATTCTCTTGTGCATAGTCAGTGGGGTTTCAATATATATATATAAAAAAAATGGCTAATACTTTGGACAATTTGGTTTCAACGATATTTCTCTATGAACTTACCGGTACATTTTCATTCATACTGGTGGATGGATATTGCTTAAAATCTTAGTTTAGTTTCTAGTTCGATTACCGAGAGCGGAAGACTCGAATTTAGAGGGTGCTATTGCATCATACGGAAACTTTAGGGAGATTATTTGAATTTAGTAGTACGGAGAACCGCTCATGGGAAATTGAAATAAAAAAAATAAATACAAGAATAAACGTAGAAATCGATGCGGTGACATACAATACCAGACAAAGCAACATCCATCTACCTCGGTCTCCAAGAATTTGGATAAGTATTCTTAGTACTAAAAACATTTCAAATATTCATCTCATGGTCTTAACAACATCTAAGGCTACAGCTAAATAAATTAGTAGTAGGAAGGAGAAAACGTTTACGGACTGGAAACAAACAAGATAATGTATCAACATTTACCTCATGAAATTGAGAAAAAATATTCTGATAGGAAGATCGATGTTAGTAGAATTTGAAGTCGCCTATCTGTCTCGCTCGGGCTGAACTTAGTACACGTAACAGTGATGATTGAAATGGTGTATACCGATACATAAGTGTGCACTGGTAAAAACAATATATTTTACAACTTTAAAATTTAAGTATTTTATCACTTAAATTAGTTTTACTAACTTAAGTATTTTATCACTTACGAAACAGAGATATTTTAACAGTTTTATGTATTAATACAAGCAGAAAAAGTATATAATATGTAATACAAAGTGGAATGTTTAAAATTATTGAGTAAATTATTAAATTCGCATATTTCAATTATCAGGTACGATGAGATAATAATCGCACTAATAAATTTGCTATGGTTCGGGAGCATTCGAGACATTTCTCATACTCTGATTCAACCAATCCGACTTTAAGAAAAGGTTTGGATTTTCTAGAACAATGCTGCCACAAACGCTGTGGATGTGCTGTTATATCACTGGAGGCGAAACAATGTACTTCGAGCTAAAAGCAGATTAAGAATCCCCATTTAAAAGAAAAAAAAGAAAAATGGGATTTTCAAAAAAAAAAAAAAAAAAAAACACTTGATACATTATATTCAAAACAATATCATACTAAAATATCGTACACGTCGTCAATATATAAAGTAAGTCGACCTCAGACATTTAATTCCTGACGTTTCATCTGCGAAGGAAAAAAAATGGACGCATTTGATACTTTATAAGCTCTATACGACACGCGATAAAGCATTAAGCACATTTATATTATGAAATGTTTATCGCCATGACTTTTCTCAATAATAATATGTATGTATATAGAGTTTTACGTTTATTGCGCCAGTATGAGAAGACCAGGGTTTTTAAAAATTTTTGCATAGAAACAGGGACTACATTTTGAAGAAACGAAGAATAAAAAGAACAAACGAACGAACGAAAACCAGGAAATCAAATCACGTTTCCACGAGACGCGTCAGCTTTTGAGTATTTTCTCTCCATAAACACAGCTGGAGATTTATAGCAGAATTTTTACGTATAAAAGTGGAATGAAAAATCATTCAACCATTACTTTGGAGGTATAAATTTAACAACATTCTGTGGATAATAAAAACGAGGTCGCTCATATTACTTTCTATTTCTTCTTCTTCTTATTTCTGCTAAATTTCTTTTTTTTCCTGATACTGTTCTTTTTACTTTTTTTTTCTTTGAAAAGAGAAAATTGGAACCCGTAGGCTCACATGAGATAATTAATCTGTTTTCTTTGGAAAACAGTTTTCCCATACTCCTCTGCAAGAGTCACAGAAAACGACTTCAGAAAAAAGAACACAAGAGGATGAAAATTGTGGTACGTACTTTAAAACAAAAGTGTTTCTAGGAAATCGTTCAATAAGTCATGCGTTAAAAGCTCGCAGCAGCAGCACCAGTTACAGAAAGATCGCTGCTGGAAATCTTATTATATTCCCTCCTTTCCTGCTTTCCCCCTCCTCTCTCTCTCTCTCTTTCTCTCCCACTCCCTCTGCCTTGGGAAAGTGGCGAGGCGTCAAAGGAGGGCATAGTTTCAGCCAAAATTTCCCGCAGAGGACATAAGCAATTCTCAGAATTGTGTGAACACTAGCTTAACTCGAAAACAGATTAATTCATAAAGTATTTTTTTAATAAAGCGAGTATGAAAACAAGCAGAAATAATTATAGTGTATAAATTTGTAGCTGCTTCTGAATTTGTGTCTCTCTTTGAATTTTGTTCGCGCCTTCGCCATTCTTGGCTTACCGCTACTGTTTAGAAGTGAACAATTGAATATCCAGTAGCGACTGGTCCAGGAATTCCAAGTTTCCAAACTGCTCAGTCGCTACCACGGATGATAACATACTGAAGTGGATATTGTAGAAAAGTACCGTCAACCAAGGCCACAAATTGTCAAGGGTATTGGAAATTAATGTGAAGAAAATAAGTGAAAATCTAAGAGTTCTTATCCAACATTTAACAGAAGTCTGTGTGGTAGATAAAAACTAAAACGAAGAGTTGCTACTTCACCAGATTGAAAATTTCAGGGTAAATTTAGGTCGAGGATGCTGCACTTCCACACAGTTCTGTGTATGCTTTCAACCATAAACAGCCAGTTTCGAAACAACGTGCTCTCACTCAACTTTCACAATAATTACCCTGTATCTATCGAATGATCTCTTTATTCTCTCGACGCAAACTCTTATGACTTTTCTTCTTGTTGGGGGCGGGGGTATATCACGGATTTTTTTTTTAGAAATCACGCATCACGACTTTGAATGAGCTCAAAGATGCTATCGCGATAGTTGTAGCAAATACGCTAAGAAGGATTTGAAATACTTTGAAATGTGGATGTGAAGGAAAATAGAGGGAAATCAGCTGAAAATGTTGAAAAATTCGTAAGAAGAGGACAACAAAGAAATGGAACTGAAACTGATTAGAATATGGTTTATACAGAGTATGTATATTGAAAGATCTAATCATAGATGTGGTTAAGAGGAAACGAAGCAGGGGAAGAGGTATTATCAACAACAGGTATGGAGGGGAAATAGCATGCTGAGACAAGAAAAGTTAGTGTTGGACCAGAATTAATAAAGCAGGCTAAGTTTTCCTATAAGAATACGCGCAATTATTGAAAAAACTTAGTGATTATTTATGTGAGTTGTTGTTAATTTTATTTCTTGCTTTTACGCTTCCATGACAAAGACGAGGATAAGGGATCGGAAGAATGTGGGAAGAAAATTAACCATGGCTTATATTGAAGATGCGGCATGAGCGTGGCGTGACTGAGGAAAGCCCTCAGTCAGGATGGACGATCAGTAGACATGAACACGGATAGCCCACCTCCTAGGCAAATGCTCAACAAATTTGGAAGTAGTTGTGGTAGGTTCAATCGTAAAAATATTCTGCACTCAGTTAGGAAATTTTCGTTCGATTCCTACTGACTGAACCTTGATGGTGGTAGCAATTATTCGGGATGGAACTAAAACTTTTGATCGATTAATGGTCACTGTAGCGAATAATTCTTCAATGTATTTATCTACGTGTTACGATACACAGAAGTTTTATTTAAACGGGGATTAACCTCTTAACATGAACACGCTTAAGAAAAGTGAAACTCCTGTTTTTATGCAACCGGAAACGCTTCAGTGATTGGAAAGTTGCCTGACAATAAGGCAATAAAGAATGCACATCCTCCTATAATACTTAAATGCGTAGTACAATTAAAAAAAAAGAGAAATACTCTTTAACAAATTAGTTAAGATTGAAGCACGCATGCGCACGAGAGCTTCATTCTTGCCAGATATATGAACATTTTTCTCCAAAGAACTTTCAATACATTTCATCTGATGTATGAACAAAACTTACGAAGAATATTCGGCAGTTTTCAGCTTTACACAGTCAGTTGAGCGAAACCTTAGTAATTCAAAGTAATGCCTTTAGTTCTAACGTTTCCAAACTAGAAAGAAAGAAAGAAAGAAAGAGAGAGAGAGAGAGAGACTCATACAGAACAAAATCAATTAAAGTATTGCCAGTTCATTTCATCATGAGAGAGCACCGCTGAATATCATATTGTTTCCTTTTCTTTTATGAGAGGAGCTGAAACAATTTAATCGTATGCAATAAAAAAAAACGCTTGTTACTTATCGAGAACTTACCCCATTTTTATTTGACTGAAAAAGGCTGGTGACAACGAAAGTTTCCATACAAAGGTCCCATAAATATAGGGCAATCCAAAATTATTCACACGTAAGAAAAGTATTTAAATTTTAGTAGGCTACAGTTTCATTTAGAAAATGACCTTTATATAATTTGTAATAGTTTTTATACACGTGCTGATGTATCTTCTTTTTTCACTATGAACCAGTTCACGTGATCTAGTTATCAAAGTCAGAGATTGCCGATCGGGACTGGTTAGGATTCGATTTCTGCTGCTAGTCATACTGACTGGTGTTTCCTAGGGTAGTATTCATGCTCACAAAGTGAATGGCGGTATGGTAACTATACAAACCCACTGGCTGCTATCTTCTTTTTCCTTGACAGAAAGAAAGAAAGAAAATCTAATAAGCGAATGAATGAATTAACGAGAGAGAATGTAAGGGAATTTTCCGAACCATTGCTCCATATAACTTGTAACACGGTTAAAATGCTGGTACTGGATTTAAAAAAAAAAAAATAGAATTAGTACGTATTAGATATTAAATAGAATTAGATATTCACCATTAAATATTTATTGGTAATAACATTCATGAAAGAGCATGGTGGTCTTGAAACAGACTGCAACTTTGAACTCCAGACTAGACATCAGAGAATAATAAATGAGGATGGCTTAAAAGGGAAAGCCATTATGTTAAACGTATCTGCTGTGTATATTGACCTAATATGCCATTGTTATACACAGCCCTTGAGACAACAGATAATGCAGACATTTAGCGATGTTTATGAAAGGTGTAATCCACACAAAATGACTGTATCTGCCCAGACAGCTGAGATTCAGTCTCTTTATGAGAGGCATTAAGGAGTTACAGTTTATTGTTGCTGACGCCATTTTCTTTCTAAACCAAATTATTCGTTCCGTATGGAGTAGCAGCGTCTTGAAAATGAATATAATATCAGATTTATAAAAGAAAATCTCTTTTTTTATTGTTCATTGTTTTAGTAATATTCTCAATTTTTAAGGAACAAAATCAGTAGGAAGGTTACATATTTTCTTCGGAAGAAGATTTGGCGGGAAGAAAGTGCTTGGAAAATGGTTGAGCACTTAGGAACTTTTCTTGATTCTATTTGTGTGCTTTATTAGCTTCACTATTTATTTAATATTAGAATATTACGTTTATCGTATCATAACTATAATATTATATTTTTTTGAAAATAGAAGTGCGTACGAGGTACATCAAAATAACTCTCCACGGAAATAATTGTTATTTCTTAAACAAGATTACAATAAACAATTTTCCTTACAATAAACAATTTTTCAAGTAATCAAAGAAACAAGTTGAACGGCGACACATCGTTATGCATATATATTTCCGATTGTCCTAGCGCTGAAAAGTTTTCCAGCTGAACGTGAGTAATTTGAACTATTGAAGAGTCGTCCACGAAATTTAATGCCTGAGTTAATTACCTCAAGGAAGCATTCTCTCTTTTTATTTCTTCTTTTTGTTTTCATTTTCTCTTAAAACCTTTACTTTCTGCCTCTTTCACTGTATCCCCACTTCATCTAGCTGCTTCCTGAACTTCTTCATACTTTTCCTACTTTTACTGTTATTAGGCCTACTTTCTTTACTTCCATATTCTCTAATTTAAAAAATTCCCTATGTATCATGTTATGCATTTTAAATTCATCTGCTGATTATATGCCTGATAGGTGTATCAATTCCTATGGTATATTCACACCTGACATCAAGGAACGTAGAAAATTTTTATACTCCACATAATAATGCGCTTCAAGGCATAATTCATTTAACGAATTTAATTTTCTGTGTGCAAATAATTTTAGAGAGACGCACAGGAGAGATCTTGTGACTTTATTTATTGATAAGCCCTTGTATTTACTATAGTTTTATTTCCTTAAAGATGAAACTTTGAGGCTACGATAGCTAGAGTTATAATTCTATATTAACTTAAATAAGCATCAGGAAATGTATTACGGACAGCAGAGAACGTTTTTAACTGTAAGGTAGAAAAGGACACTAGAGTATGGAGTGGACAAATTATTATTCTGTCAATCATTGACAACCTCTCCCACTTTTATGAAGTTCATATTGAAAGAAAGGATAGCTGAGTTACAAGTAAGAAAGACTAGGTCTATCAACTTCTATTATTCGATAAAACCCAAATATTGTTAAAAGTTACAAAGCAAGTAAGTAAATTTGCTTCCCCTGTTCACATTAAAGTTTTAATCTCTGCCCCAATATCTCTCATAGTCTTCTCTCTTGTAAAGAGTTTCTTAGTTGGGGCGTTGTAATTTCCCAAGAGGTGAGTTTCGTTGAGGAAGCGAGTATTGCCCAACAGAGATTTGTATGGTACGTTTCGTATCGCGGTATTTAAAAATCACAGCGAAAAGAGAAAGTTATATATATACTTTATATTTTCCTGGTTATGATGCTACTGACCTTATCGCGTGAATGGCAAATAAAGTACTTTATTTTCTCTAGATTACATAAATAAATTGTTTTCTTAAGTTTTTCCATGTTCTTCTTGAATATCGGAGTATGAAATTCACGGAGAAAATGTGTTCGTATTCTACTAATAAGATTTGAGAGAGAACTCTCTTTAAACAAAAGCAGAAAGTGAAAATATGATTTTAAATAAAACACTAG
>JAGDQP010053226.1:1323-13607 GCA_022664845.1 Lepisma saccharinum | reverse complement strand
TTTAGGTTAAATTTTCATCTCTCTTGATGAGTACGCGATTGAAATGTTATTGAATTGAATTGTATTTATGGCCTTTAGGCATCTAAGGCTCAGGCCGGGATAGGGGAGGGGAAAGGATTCGGGAAGGTGTCGTATGTTGAATGTGCTGTCTCGGCATTTGCCTGGTGTGACTGAGGATACTCACTTTAAAAACCTCAGCCAGGATGGTCGGCTACTGGGATCGAACCCACGACCTCAGGAGTATTACGCCAGCGCTCTACCACTGAGCTACGGCGGCTCGGTAATTGAAACTTTATGGCAACACTCAGGAGGAAAATTATTTATTTGTTTATTGTCAACACAGCAAGCTGTAGCCTAGTTACAGTGATGAAACGTACAAAGTTGGTTTGCAGAGTTTTTGGTAATGACATTTCTATATGCTTTAGGAGGCATATAACATACGAGCCGAGTTATTGCGAACTCTACACATTTTATTGTAGGAAGTACTTATTCTCCAAATTCGTGACTTCATCAATGAAATGGTTATTGCCATTTTGCAGTGGAAGAGATCAGCTTTGTAAAGTAAGGTTTTAATGACGTGACATGAAAATGTCAGTACTATGTATAGTCCGAATTATTCTGAACAATGATCAGTAATGGTGTGTCTTTGCTCTAACGTCTTAATCTTCAAGTCTAAGGTGGTTTCAGGTGGCTATTTTGAAAGCTTAGGCCCAGTGCACTTATCTGTCATTTTAGAAGTTCGTAGTGTTCCGTAGTTTTCACTCTATGTCTGAGAAGATTTTAGATTCTTTACAGGTCAGGAACTTAAGAAATTTGATTTGATTTTCTCTAATTGTTAGCAGTTTTTCAGTTAATATGGTTTCCAAGTAGTAGAAGCATATTCTAACTTGTAGCGAACAGAAGAATGTAATGTTGAAACATTGTTAAATTCTTTCCTCTTCTAATTGCGAATGTGGTCATTAATCGTTGATTTCGTATGAAACATATCTTAAGATCTTTTAGCTATTTGAGTTCTACTTAGTACAAAATTATTAATAGTATAATTAAAATGATTAATCGTTTTATATTTACTAAATAATAATACTTTAAATTTGCTTGGGTTGACTCCGAGAATGTACCAGTATTATTCAAGCTTTGTTGAAGTTTTAGGATTACTTGCATATAACTTACTTTAGTTTATATTTTGACATCATCCGCAAATAGCAATCTTTTATTATCAGATATGCAGTCCAGGATGTTATTCATTTACAGGAGGAGAAACAAAAGTTCTGGTTTCGAACCTCTCGGAACTCTAAGAGTGCAGTACATTAATTAGATTTGTGCACTTTGAAGACAACATATTAATTGTAATTTGTTAGATGTGAGCAGATGAACCTAATCAAGATCGGAGAAAAATTGTAGTAAGTTATTTTTTTCTGGTAATACATTGTGATTAACTCTGTCAGATGCTTTTTTGAAGTTAATATAAACCACATAGACGTGTTCTTCTTTGTTCAAAGCGTTGGCTGTAAAACCTATAGATTGCAAGGTTCCTTACTGTAGATTTTTGTGAAAAGCCATGCTTTGTAGTTAATTTAACTGGTTTCGATGGTACAAAATCTGTTCCGATACTTTCGCAAAAGCAGAAACATTGCTAAACTCTAACTCTTAAGTGTGTGTGTGGGGGGGGGGGGGGGGGGTTGAACTTAATTACTGTTGTTTGATTTCAGTATAGGACAAACTAGGACAGATTTCCCTTTGTAAGAAGAAGTGTATGTTCGTAACCAAGTACAGTCACGGAAATATGTACTGCGGGAGTCTGTATAGGCTATGGTGTAGCGTTTAGTTTCTATTTACCGTATTTTATGAACCAGATAGGCACCCTTTAGACTAAGTCTACCACCTCTGTTCCTCAGACATGTCACGGCTTAATTATAACTGCATGCCTGGCCGATAAATACAATTTAAATAAAAAGCTAAATGTTAGTTTTTATTCAATTGCCGCAGTACATATTTCCGTGACTGTACATGTTGTTATTTATTTATTTATTTATTAATTATCCAAATACAGCTCAGGCCATTTTACATTGGACAAAATAACAATGCGCAACAAACAAAACAAAATAACAACAAAGAAAAGAAATAACAATAAACTAGATATTAGAAGCAATACAGAGCTAAATAAAACAAACTATGCATTCAGTCGTTCGGTAACCATCCTCAAATACGCATTCTAACTTGTAGTGATGTCCAGTTCACTAACCAGTTCATTGAATTGGGAGGGTGGGATCTCTTTATTAGTGATATCCTTGGGTGTGGAAGAGAAAACTAGTGTTTGGATCTTGTACTCCGGCTAGGTACTCTGAAATATAAGTTTGATAATAGTTGGTCACATCTGATTTGTCCATTTACGATTTTATAGAGGAACTTGAAATCGGCCACCTTACGACGATATTCTGGAGGTTCAATATTCAGTGCTTCAAGTAATGATTTTCTGTGCAAGTTGCGAACAGTGGGAACTCTAAATCTAACAGTTGCTAGGAAGTAGTTTAAAACTCTCTCAAACTTAGGAAGCTATAGACCATACGGGTGAACAGTACTCCAGTCAAGGGGAAACATAAGTTTTGTAGTATAGAGATAAAGCCTGAAGATTTCTGATCTCGACGTATCTATAAAGTAATCCAAGAAGACGCATAGCTTTTTTAGTTGTGGCAACATGTTCTTCGAAGCTTAGTTTCGAATCTATGATAACTCCAAGGTCATTATGACTATTAGTTTGCTTAATAATAGTGTCTCCAATAACATAGGTGCTGTGAAGTACATTTTTCTTTAACGAGATCGTGAGAGAGACATTTATTTTTAAATACCACTGTTCACAGCAAGAAATAAATGCGTTAATATCAAGTTGGAGCCCAGTCACATCACTAATGTTAATTTCACGAAACACTTTACGATCATCCACGTAACTTAGAATTATAGTGTTCAAACAATTCAGCAAGATCGTCCATATACAGAACAAAAAGTAACGGTCCTAAAACGGAACCTTGTGGAACACCAGATAGGACAGGCAACCAATCGGAATTAATACCATCCAATACCACTCTCTGACATCGATTGGATAAATAGCTTCGTAGCAGTGCGAGAAGAGCGCAAGTGTTAGCGCATTATCAGGGAGCTACTTGAACATTGTAATATATCCCTTAACTGTATACGAGGGTGTGGCATCAGAACCAATTGTTATTTGGATTTTAGGTTCTTGATAACCTTTTCTGTTTTTCAAATATATGGTCAGTACATAGTGTCCCGAATTCTTCATTTCTGTTATCTCTCGGATTAGCATTGAAACCACCAAACGATTGTGAGGAGGATAGAGACTGATTGGAAATACAATGTGAATGAATTTGGTGTTTCTTCATTGTTACACAAATCCTGTTCTTTGAATTTTCATATATTTGGCGAGAACTTCCATAGATCATCTGAATCATTGCTGATCATTATCAGAATTTAGTGTGAATATCTCATAAGCTAATTTAATGTCTTTCTTAACTTCCCTACGTAATCGAACAAATCTTTGATAATAAGATGGTGTGTTCTTAGTCTTGCATATACAGTGTATTTTTAACGATAATTCGCATGAGTGAATTTCCTAATAATAGTGAACCAGCGCGGGTACTTTGAGACATAATTTGTTTTGCCTAGGAAACACCTGCCAAATATTTCATAAATACTGTAGTATCATAGAATTTACTTGTTGAACATTATTATAAATAACCTCTATCTTTCAATGGTTGATTGTCAGGTTCATTGTATTATTATAACGTATGGGTCATTAAAATTTCCTGGACTTTGATTTCTTGGGTACAGATATATTTCATAGGAACAAAGCCTCCTAATTTTAAGTCCCTTTCGCGCCAGTAATCCATACTGTCGAAAGAAAGAAACGGAAGTATAAAGATACATGACCTCTACTAACCCATGATTGCCTACGAAAAATGCAAAAATGCAATTATTAATAACAAATATAAACAGATAGAAATGTATTTTTTAAAAAATCACTTAACCCCCGCCGAGATCCGAACCCGGGTTCTTTCACTCAACAAGCCGACGTCGTGACCACTTGGGCAGGTGTCATACGTGCGTGGATTATTCCTGTTCAATGTCCTGTTCAGAAAATTAATAGTTTGCATGGCAAAGCTTTGCTTTATATACTAAAAGAGAAAAGAAAATTATTGCTGAGCAAAGCAGTACGTTGTATGTAAAAACGAAAAACGTGTAGCAGTTGCACCACTAACAAGGAGATGGAGCCAAAATGTACAACCACTTTGCAACCAAACTCAAAGGGGGCGAAAGTACATCGAAAATAAAGGGACACGTGTCCCGGCATTCGTCCTTATAGACGCACGTTAACGTAGAAAAAAATATTATTGCCTAGAATAGAGGGATATTTTTAATTTACTTTCACTTTGACAACATGACGCGTTTCTCCTATAAGTCAAAATATCGATAATCCATGCAGGCTAACCCCTCTATTCTAGACAATATTCTTTTTCTACGTTAACGTGGGCCTATATGGACGAATGCCGTACACGTGTCCCTTTATTTTCGATGTACTTTCGCCCCATATGTGTTTGGTTGCAAAGTGGCTGTACATTTTGGCGCCGTCTCCTTGTAAGTAACGATTTGGCTTCATCAGACATACTCGGTGATGGTTGATGTTTTCATGGATAACATTTCTTTTCTATTAATATAATGGGTAGCTTTTTCGGTACGACTTCACTATACCCATAATACCTTTTTTTCACAGCTTCTGCTGTACCCATTAATTCATGGGTGCATGTCATGGATACGTTGTGTACCTATAATTGTTGCCAGTACATTCAATGGAATTGTGGGTACAAAACGCCAGGTTTGTACTCACAATGTTTGAGAGGCAGTGGCGAACTCAGAGTTTTGTTTCGAGGGGCGGTTCTTTGCCTCCCAGTTCTTGGGAGGGGAACAGATTAATAGAAACAAACACGATGGTAAAATATGAATCCCTGTGCCCGTCACTGCCTCTGAAAACTATTGTGTACAGGTACGATTAATAGGTACAGTTTTTGCACTGTAAGATAATCATTGAACGTATGTTTGAACTAGTGGAACAAGGTGTTATTGCAATTGTTATCTGACAAGTAGTTCTGATTTTGGACTATATACTAATAAACTTGAGTTCTTAACTTCATGCCAACCCATTAATGAGCACACCGCGCTGGCCTTTCAGGCCAGATTCTCTTGTGAAATCTTGAAGAGCCTTAAGATCTAACTATGTGTCAAATAAAGCGCAAAGAGCTGCTTATAGTTGATCAAAATTTAATGTATGCATTTCGTTTCAGCGTGCTTCAAGCATCAAAATGGCGGTTATACCTTCACTAGTATGTTAAGAGTGTGGGCTTTAGATTACAGCTTGATTTCGACCAAAAAAATATCTGAGCAATGCTGTCGTTCTTAAAGAAAGCTAGATTTACGGGCTAATTTGCTGCACGACCTTTGTTATAGACTTCACGTTATAAACCTATAGTCAATTGATTATATCACATTGATTCTAAAATTATTATCTTCAGAGATAATCGACCACCTAATTGTCCATTGAATTCCAATAACGGTGACAACAAAATTAAAAACCAAAGCACGCGGCAACCCAGAGTACAATGTTGTTCGATGGGTTGACTACCTCAGAATGGTCAAATTTTGCATGACTATCAATTCATTAACAACGGCTCTCTTAGGTAACACCCCCCTTCCCAATATAACCCTAGGGAGAGGTGGGGATGGGAAGGGGTAACATCTAAAAAATAGAAAACGACTCATAGTCTCGAATGTATAGTTTTCGGGGTGGCTGAGATACATAGTAACACCCCCGATGCCGTTTAAGTCCAAGTTCAGCCCTATTAGCATGGGGGGTGACAACATATTTTATTCACCCCGCACGAACGAGTGGGCAAATCAACTAGTTATTAAATAATGTTATATGTCATTATACGAGTCGCATTAATTATGCCTACATACAGTGCTTATGTCTTGTATTGTCACGTACAAAATACGAGTAATACAGTGCATTAAAGTTTGCATCTGTGTAATGGGTCAGAAACCTTCCCATGCAGTGTGCCATCATCAGTATAATTTAAACCTGTGTTTACGACGAGTGTAAAAGCGTAAACAGAATTAGAAAAGAGTACGCATCGTGGGAGAACGTTGCTTCAACATATGCTTCTGGAGAACATTAGCATGCAGTAGGTGTTTCATGGGTAAAGGATAGAGAGAGCATGATCATAACGGCAAATGAACTTCACAGGATGAGGCGAAGAAATAATCTTGTTTGCTTCGTTGTTATGTGGTTGAACTCGTAAAGGGTTAATCAGGATGGTGGGCTTGTTTATTTATCATTTCACTATATCCATATTCCTCTTCGGTTTTTCTATGTTTACTATTAGCCTTTTTACGTTGTCTCCAAAATAATCGTGCTACGTTAGACTTTTTAATGCATCGAAAGCAGGCTCAAGCCTTGAAATTATACTCATATTAGTACAGATCTTCTGCGCTATCCAAGTTGAGAGAAAAAGTGATATGAAGTTTAATCTAGCTTTGAAAAAAATGTTTTAATTATTTATTTATTACTTCGATAAAATTTTCTGTCGGCCGCGAAATTTCGATTCGTGAAGAGCCACTATGCCACTACACGAATGCGGTGAGATATAATCTAAGTGAGGATAACTTGGCAATACAGAAGGTACGAGCCAATCTGCACTTGGCTTTGTCTGGATTTTCTAAAGCAGCTTTAAAGAAATGTTACTACGTTACATTCTAATATAATGATCGAGTTTTCTTAACGTCATTCTTTGTTTAATCGGAAATTAAGAACATGAATAAAATGTTAATACATTTTGAAACGTTATTGGCCATTAAAACGTTGAGATATAATGAAGTATCACATTTTGCTAGAGCATAAATGATAGTACCCATGAGACCATGTCGAGAATTAAACATGTAGTCTTTGTCTAACAGGGAACACTCGCCAGGTACCAGAGCCTGATTTTGATGAAAATTCGTATGTAGGTACACAGTAAAAGATAGTTGTTTTAATTCAACACAATGCGGTGTCCCACCGTGACTACCACTTTTGTGTGTTAACACAACACAAGGTGTTGATTTCGGTACTAGGAGAAAAAAAGTCACGGCTGTAACTAGATTTGAACATGGGTTGGTCAGTTAGAAGTCAAGCGTCTTACTGACTTCGCTAAATCGTCAGACTGAAAGAGTACTAGATTGAAACAATATAGAGGATAAAAAAAAAAATGCTGAACTGTAAACACAAACAAAGTTACTCCCACGACTTATGCCATGGTTTAATCACTTTTCCATTGGTCAGTTAGGGATCACAATCCCCATTTATTGAGAATATGTTCCATTTCTATGAAAGTAAGCATTCGACATATTATTACGATAAGAAAGCAGTAATGCTGCTCAAGTGTTTGGTTGCCGCCATCTTGCTTGCTTTCATAGAAATAGAATTTTTCTCAATGAATGGAAATTCTGTTTTCCAATTGACAAATAGGAAGTGATTAAAGCGTGGCATAAGTCGTGCAAGTAACTTAGTTTGTTTTGGGGGGTTCAGCAAAATACATTTGAACCCATACACTGTTTAAATCTATAGTGTAGTCGTTTAATTCAAATGTTGTTCACTAAATATCATTTGCATCCAGTGCATTATTTGTCCGACGATTTACCTCAGTCGGTAAAACGTTCGACTTCTAACTCATCAACCCAGGTTCAAATCTCACTGCAGCCATAACTTTTTTTTTACAGTACCGAAATCAGCACCATGTGTTGTGTTGATTTAACACACAAAAGTGGTAGTCACGCTGGGACACCGCATTGTGTTGAATTAACACAGTTATTTTTTGCAGTGTACAGTGCCTAGGTAAACCCTCAGAGCCAAAATTATAGGTGCTGCCGTTAACAAAAAACGACAGGGGACCCGAGAAAGATGGAACCTAGAGAGGAAGTAAATCCAATACAGAGTACGCAAAACGCCTTTTCTTATATAAACTGTTGCATATGTTAAAAGCAAATGCATATGTTAAAAGCAAATGGCTCTAGATGGATACTGGACAGGAAACAATACGTGCTGAAGGATATAACGATAATGGCCGCCATCTTGAAAGCGGCCATCTTGACTATGCTTCAAAGTTTTTAAATAGTGAGTCATGCGTTTTATCAATCTGTCCTGGAATGTTCCAAGAAAGCCAATGACGAAGTCAATTTTGGGATAACTCTAATTCTATACGACAAAATGACACGCGAAAGTCACTTTCACCTAGCATTACGTCTTCTTGAAATTGAGACCTTATCTTCGGTTAGTGTATTAAAAACTTTATAGTGACCTTCATGTTGTGGCCATGAGGATCATATTATCCAACATAACGGTACTTTTTATGTGGTCGTTTGGTTTTCGTTCATCCAACATTTTCAACAAAATATTTCGGCTCAAACATTCTCCAAATTAATTTCACGTGTCATTTTGTTGTACAGGAGTAGAATTATGCCAAAATTGACTTCGTCGTTGGCTTTCTTAGAACATTCCAGCGCAGATTGATATATCACACGACTCACCATTAAAAATTTTGAAACATAGTCAAGATGACCTCTTTCAAGATGGCGGCCATTGTTGTCATACCCTCCAGCATGTATTGTTTCCTTTCAGTATCCATTAAGAGCCATTTGCTTTCAATGTAACAGTATATAAAAGAAAAGGCGTTTTCTGTACTCTATATTGGATTTACTTGTTCCCTACGTTCCAACTTTCTCGGGTTTCCTGCTGTTATTTGTTGACGACCCCACCTAGAATTTTGGCGGGTTTACCTAGGCAGTAGGCACTGTACTACGTACGAATTTTCATCAAAATCGGGCTCTGATACCTGGCGAGTGTTACTTGTAAGAGGCGTGTTATTTGGCATTCCAAGGTATATTTTTTAAAATGACAAAAGTGAAAGTTTCGGTGCTTTTGCAAATAGTTTCCAATGCAGTTTGTATCTTTATAATTTTAATTTGGAGAATGTGTACATATATTTATGTTATCACGTAATTTTGAGGTAATTTCTTCTTCGTTTTTTGTTACCAGAAAACAATAGACATTCTTTGTTTCTTTCGCAAGGTCATAGATGTCATGGATTATTAACAGATCAACTGATGAGGTAAGCTTTTTTTCAGAAGAATCCGGCAACAAAACATTCAAATTCCAATGCAGCTGTCTGTAATTTTGGATCCTAGTACTTTCACTATGTCGTAGGCGTAATTTAATGAAGAATCCTGTTCAACAACAAATGCTTACCTGTGTACACGTCGCGAAGATTATGTTTATTTTGCTTGTATTCCGTGTACACAATTACTCCTCTCTGCGTAAATTCTGGTTGTAACTGCAGAGAATTTAATGACACCTTGTGAGACAGCTTGTCCTTTACTTCATGACTTTATCAAACATCTGTTGTCAAGAACGTCTCGCTGGATTGTTTTCTGGGTGATACACCTCCCACTATTCAGATATTAATCTTTTCGTACGGTAAGTTACTTCTTACGCGGGCGTTTACTTGCATATATACACGGAAGAGAAACGTACGCTTTATTATGATGCTATTGTCACAATTATTCCAAATTATCGGTTATCTCAAGTCATGACTTTTGGCAATGACGATAAAGCTAATTTGATCTATTGCTAGGAGATGGCACTTAACATGTGAATGGTTATGTTTCTTTAAAGTATAGTGAAATTAGTGTTCGAGATAAACATTTAAAATAAAAAGACGAAACCTACTGGAATATGTTCCTCTTATTAACCTACAAATTTTCTTTAAAAATCCAGTTGCGGGTTTTCCGCCATTTTGAAACAGTAGTACGCCAACTTGGATTTCCCACCTGCATTTAGTCTATGAGACATAACTCCCAAACCACTAAACCTAGAAGGCTCGTTCTTTTTTCATTACATTTCTAATATTACGGGAAATATAAAAAGTCATAAATTTTTCTTCACGAGTAGCCATTTTTAAATAATTTTAGGATAGAAAAAAAATATGTTATCTGTGTTGTGTAATATATTTTTTACCTACCTCGTACATGTCAGCAGAGCCAAAATACTAGAAAATGTTCGAATGAAAGTTGTAAGAAATTTTATGAACTTTAAAATAATGTATATTTTGCCACAATGTATAAACTTAAAGCTGCAAATATCAGGGGTCAGACGAAAGTGGTGACTGTTCCATTTCAATGGAAATAATCCAAGGGAAAATACAATTGAGGGTATAGAAAACTGTTATAAAAATGATTTTTCACTATTCTATGCAGAAAGATGAATTGAATAATACACCGTTTGGAGCCCGAGAGCTAACCGGCATTTTGAAAACGATGCTATTTTTTTTTCTTTATCTCATAAATGGTGGCCCGTAAAAAAATTGCAGAGGTAGAAAATGAAAAATAGTTTTTTTTTTTAAAGTCATTATTACCATTTTTCACCTAGAACGTAACATATCGTTTTAGGTTAGCTCATTCCCGGAAATTAAGATGCGAAGTCGTTTATTACCTATGTATATTTTTTAGAAGATAGGGATTCTGAGATTAAGGATTTGGAGAAATATAATGGTTTGTCATTCTGTCGTTCCAGGTGATTCAATACGGCGCTAACCCTTCGTGAACAGATGAGATTGTGCTGGTGAATAGTGGTCGCAGTACGAGGATGATTGCAGCTGAGTCAAACGCGAGCCATCCGCAGAGAGCAGACAGCACACACAACCTTATTCAAGATGAACGCAGTAAACAACCAAGGACAGCAACCGACGAGAACACAGCAAAGGCACTTGTGGCAAACATTGTGAACAGGTCTACACGCAGTACTCGACGATTACTGGCGATTCGAGCTGTTAGTCAGTGATCCGTATTACGGGTACAGAAGGAAAGCAACTGACGTGTATAAGCTGCAATTGCAACGACAGGTACGTGAGCATGTCCTAAACAGGCATTTACAGTCTGCACTATGGACTCTCTAGCGGTGCAATGAGAATCGAGTGTTTCCTTGGTATGAGTCGTTTAACGATGAGACACTCTTTGTGTCCAAGGTGAAACATTGTTATTGGTCTAATGCCAGCATAACATGGACAGAAGACAGTACGCCAAGTAACGTAAGCAAGGGCATTGGGTTATGTTTGTGTCCGTCCATTCGTGTGAAAAATATCTAGACATACCGCCATCTTAAAAGCCGCCGTCTTGGGCTTAGGACGATAATTATAAATGGCAAGAGGGCCTTGGGACGTAACATTTCAGGATAGCTCGCCCCAAGAAATTCAAATTTAGTCTTCATGATTTAAAATTTGAAATTTGTTTCCCTTCAATATTTGTTCAAGGTAGTGGTCATTTTGTGGCACACACGAAGTAAGTAATTTTTCCCAACCCTCATGGACCCTGAGTAACACATGGGGTTTAACCGTTGCCCAAAAATTCTGGATCCATTGCCGGACGTGGTGTACACTGAATCAGCAAAACTCATGGGATAGCAGGTCACTGATTCGCGAGAAGACGTGTGTTCCACGCTCACTGTAGGGCTTCACGACGGCTGCAGTTGTGTGTGATGTCTTGTGGGAAGTGGCTGTGTGAGTGATTCATGCGAAATACGCCATTCGAACGAGCCATTGTGGTGGGTACCCGACGCATGGGAATTTCGATTTCGATGGTGGTGCAGAAATTCGGGTCCACACGTTCAACTGTGTCCAGGGTGTACCGAGAATGGTTGGATGAAGGCGTCACAGTCCACAGCAGATATCATACCGGGCGTTCAGCCAGCTGGTGTAGTCTTCTGTTCAAAACAGTCTGGCATTAAAATAATAACCGTGATTTCACCTTGGACTCATACAAAGGAAACACTAGATCCTCATTACACCGCTCTAGAGTCCATAGTGCAAACTGTAAATGCCTGTTAGGGTCATCCTCACTTACCTGTCGTTGCAATTGCAGCTTTCACGCATGTCAGTTGCTTTCCTTCTGTACCCGTAATACGGATCACTGACTGACAGCTCGTATCGCCAGTAATCGTCGAGTACTCCGTGTAGACCTGTTCACAATGGTTGCCACAAGTGCCGTTGCTGTGTTCTCGTCGGTTGTTTACTGCGTCTATCTTGAATAAGGTTGCGTGTGCTGTCTGCTCTCTGCGGATGACTCGCGTTTGACTCAGCTGCAATCATCCTCGTACTGCGACCACTATTCACCAGCACAATCTCATCTGTTCA
>JAGDQP010053225.1:0-10627 GCA_022664845.1 Lepisma saccharinum | reverse complement strand
CGTTAAAATACTCATGCTTACGTTTCGGATTTCATTACTCATTGCGTCAAAATACTCATGCTTACATTTCGGATTTCATTACTCATTGCGTCAAAATACTCATGCTTACGTTTTGGATTTCATTACTCATTGCGTTAAAATACTCATGCTTACGTTTCGGATTTCATTAGTCATTGCGCTACTCGTGGAACTACATATTCTGCTACGTCCTTCTCATAGCTACTTCCTCAATTGATGAGTTTCAATAGGATCCCCTAGCTGCAGTTAAAACGTTTACGTAAGATAGGTTGAGTATTTCTGCCTTTTGCAACTCTGGATTAAGGGTGCAGAGAGAGAACCAACTGAAAGAGAGATGTTTATGACTTATGAGGTTGTTGCTAAAATTAAATGAATGTTAAAATGCTTGTTCTTCAGGTTAGATGTTTTGTGACGTTTTATATACAGTGAAACTTCACTATAACGAACACGCTCGAAACCGGAAAAAATGTCTGCTCAAGAACAGTGTCCGCCCTAGCATTTAGTACTTGCAGCAACGCCGTGTACAATATAGACTAACCCGGCCTAAGTATGAGATG
Organism: Lepisma saccharinum; assembly: GCA_022664845.1. Taxonomy (NCBI): domain Eukaryota; kingdom Metazoa; phylum Arthropoda; class Insecta; order Zygentoma; family Lepismatidae; genus Lepisma; species Lepisma saccharinum. The sequence goes on along the minus strand of JAGDQP010053225.1, from coordinate 10,052 downwards.
GCTGAAGACCATAAAGAAATTTAAATATAGACCAACAGCTATCATCCTTGATGTATTTGTTTTGCATACGTTTGTTTCATAATAATAATGTCATTGTGTACAATCAAGTCTTTTATTAAAATCACACTCACTTCATCTTTTCTTGGACTGTGAAACTCTTTCAGTTTCTGAAGTACGTCTAATACCTGAGAATATGATGCAGTAAATCTGTTTTGCTAAGAACTTCAACACCATCATTAGCGTCATCTGTATTGTCATCATCATCATCATCATCATCATCATCTCACTCGTCATTTCCATGGTTTTTAGTATCATCATCCTTCTCTCGGACTGAGTGTATGAATGTCTCCAAATGTTTCCATGCTATCAGAATCATCGCATTTGTTTGTGCTAGCAGGAAACCCAGACTTCAGGAAGCAGCCATGAATTGTCGAAGCTGTAACCTGTTGCCGTGCATTAGTTTAGCCAGGGAGTGTGTTACGAAATATTGAGCTTCTTTGTAAGAGTTTAAAAATACACTTCTTTCCTATCAAGTTTTAACAGCGTAGTTCATCACCAAATGTCCATATTTTAATTTAAAGTTCTGCATAACCCCTTTGAAAGATTATGAAATCGAACCCAGCTTCCAACCATCCTGAAGTTTTTCAGAGTGTTCCTCAGTCACGGCAGACTAATGTTGGGATGATGCATTTAAAATTCAGACCTGGTCGACTTCCTTCTCACATCATGTCTGCAATATCCCCATGAGGAAAACTCGCCGGTCCGTCGGTGGCCCACCAACCATGAAGGTGGGCCACTGGAGGCCCGCCGAGTTTTCCTCATGGGAATCTTCTGTCCGCCTATGCCAAAGTTTCCTATATAACGTTTAAATTCAATTCACAAGTCCGTTTTAATAATAAATTTTGTAATCGTGTCCTCAACAGAAAGTTTCCATATCAAAGCGATAAATTACTAATCAGTGTTAATGCAGTTTCGTTACAGATCAAAAATATCGTGTGTTATGCAGGGGTGTTCATTAAAAGATGTTTCACTGTATATGGAGAAATATTGCTGTTGAATTTTAAGGTGGAAAAGATTTTTTTAATATTTTGACTTATGTACTTTTTCTTTAAGGTTATAATCAATCTAGAAGAAAATTATGATATTGAATTACTGTCAAATGAAACATTTGCTCAGACCTGCATTGAAAGCAAGGGAACATTTGTACATACATTTAGGATAAAACCTAGAACTATAGGGGAAACCAATATTACAGTGTCAGCAAAAATTGATGACATGTATCCTGCTCCTTGTGGACCAGAAATTTTGATTAATTTAAGGTAAGAATAGGCTTAATCATTCACTTAAATACTGATCATATTATGTTCACTTTACTGTAGAAATATTATGTAAAGGAGTTCGATGAACATTACAAGGAAAATCACATCTCTTTATAACAATATGCTGGAGACCAGAAAAATATATCGTTATTTCAAATTTTAATGTTATATGTTTAATACTTAAATTGTAGTTGTAATTTCTTTCGTTTGGTAGATAAAATTTTGTATAGTTGTTGAATATTTATTATTCGGTATCAGAAAATCATTGTGAAAAAAAATAATGTCAAATAACGAAAGAAAAAATTCAATTGTGTATTGGGAACAGTGAGAAATAATTAGTATTTCAAATCACTTAAAAATATCCAATACTCATTGTGTGTGTAAACTTCTTTAAATTCTACAGGTTTTAAACTATGAGAGATAAACAAATTGGAGACGAAATAATTATCTCTAATTCAATAGTTTTGTTATTTTGAAATAAACTTCTCAATGCATATTTTGTCTCAACCATATTTTATTTGATTGAAGTATTACTTCTTATTTAATTTATTTCCAATGTTCTTTCCCAGAGATGTGATGGTGAAACCACTTCGTGTTGAACCTGAAGGATTTCCAGTAGAAGTTGTGAATTCATCTTTCATATGTCCAAACGGTAAGGTTCCATCCACTTAAATCATGAATACTTATCAACATGTAAATATGGCATACTTCAAATGCTGAACTTAAACTGACATACAAGTTTTTTCCCACATATTGTTTTATTTCTCCCAAGAGCTATTGAAGCTAAATGTTCGATAAGTTCTTTGCTTGGTTGTCTCTGACGAGCACTTTCCATCAGGTACCCAAAGTGTTGTGGAGAACGGGAACGTGATACGTTATTTTCTTTCCTATTAACACAGATAAAATAAATAATTATATGGGGTCAAGAAATCTTTAAAGGGGCCTATCCCTGCCTGCAGACTTGCTTTGCAGTAATAAGGAAGGTGAATGTTGCCCAAAGAGAATTGATTAGCAGAAAGCACATGAGTCATTCTCCAGAATGCCGCAAATTGAACCTTAAATTGTTTCATAATAAAAGGTCCCGTAATTGTAAAACATCTGAGCCACTCGAAAGGACTGAAATCGAAATTTGTAATTTTGTGCCCCGAGGATAGTGACAATTATGAAAGGAAGTTGCAGGTTTCGAATTGCTTCTGTTGAAATTATGACTTACGCAGAGCTCAAGGTTTTAGAAGTCCTTGGTAGCTTCGTAACTTTTAATGTAGTCATAGCTCAGGTCACATGATTAATCTAGACGGAGGAAAATAAAAATACTCAGGTCACATGATTAATCTAGACGGAGGAAAATAAAAATGCTTAGGTCACATGATTAATCTAGACGGAGGAAAATAAAAATGCTTAGGTCACATGATTAATCTAGACGGAGGAAAATAAAAATGCTCAAGTCACATGATTAATCTAGACGGAGGAAAATAAAAATGCTCAGGTCACATGATTAATCTAGACGGAGGAAAATAAAAATGCTCAGGTCACATGATTAATCTAGACGGAGGAAAATAAAAATGAGGCCAAGGTCGAAATTCAGAAATTTCGTCGAGGTGCCCCAAGTCTAAGATACCTCAAAACCATCTCAATATGAAGTCAATAATAATTATCTCCCGATCAATAATTGTTTCTGATCTTTCCAAATGATCCATTTTAATTAAATTTAAAAAATTAACATTTTCTGGTAAAGAACTATAACTGCCAGGATAGTGACAGAAGTGATTCATCTCTAAGCTGATTAGCAGAAATTAATTGTTTCTTCTGAATCATTTAACAAACAAAAGAACAGATTCGAATGCTCGAATAGTGTTGACATTTATGATATTTCTAGCAACTTGATTAAAAAAGTAATTTATTATAGTGTCAATCCTCTCACTTACTGTATAAATAAATTATTATTATTTATTGTTTAGTGTAGGGCTTCATTAAGCTATACAGTTCTTTTACATAGGCAGTAGTTACATAGAGAAAGAGCTTGTTGCCGTACAGTAACAAATATCAAAAGCATAATAAAGAAACAAAAAATAATGCAAAAGCCTAAAACTATATAGAAAATAAAAAAGTACCATATACATGGTTATGATATGCGGGTAAAGTATAATAACAGTACCGGTAACACAATGATGAAGAAAAATGCATGATAAAACAACAACAAAAAACATTTGGTTGAATAGTTGAAAAATCCTAAAAATATAATTGAATGAGTGAGTGAGTGAATGGATGGCCTAAGGTGAAAATTTTCAGTAATCATATATTACGTCCCTGGTTTTCCTTTTGAAGGTATTTAGATTTCCCTCTTCTTTTTCAATTCAATGAAAAGTTGGTTCCAAACTTTGCTCGTCAAATAAGAAAATGATTTCAAGCCATAATTTGTCTTATTACACTTTGGAATATGAACATAGTTAGAGTTGTTAGAACACAAATTACTATAAAATTTATTGTCGGAAATAGCTATGAATTCACTTAGCGTTCGGTGGTGTACTGAATAAATAGCTTTGTGCACTTGTACCAAGAAAAGGTATTTCCTTCTGGATTCAAGGGTAGGCAACAGCACTGATTCGTTACATTTGGAGGTCGAGAGTGTGAGTGGAGCTTTCCGCATTATCCGAACAGCCCATTTCTGCATTCTTTCAATATTTTTTTATGTTGGTTTGGTTGATTCCGTACAGAACTGCACCATAGTGCTCAAGAATAGGCCTAACATACGAGGTATAGTACTTAATTCTGTGAGTGATAGGTACATAATTGCTTATGTACTGAAGAATCTTGATTTTCGGCGCAGCATTGGAGCATACTTTTTTAACATGCTGCGTAAGGGACAGTTTAGAATCAATATTTATGTCTAGATATTTCAACGAATTACTTGTAGATATCTTATCGTTTCCAATCTGAAGTTCTCTTGTCAATTATGGAACGTGTGCATTTGTCCGTTGATAAGATTAATGCTTGTATTTTTGCTGTGTTAACTTTTAGATTATTTGTGTTGTACCAGTTAAGCACGCTCGAAATATTAAAGGTTTGGTAGATAAAATGTTTCCTGATGTGCTGAAATTATCTATAGTTGTTTCAGTATACAAAAAGGGGATAAAAAGATCCGGCTAGTTGTCGTTCTATTTCCTTAATACCGTTTTTTTTTTTTTTTTTTTTTGTTTTTTAATGAGTCTGTGATATATCAACAGTTACATAAATAATTTTGATCAGCACAACCTCATTAAGAGTCACAATTTGGTTTCACGGTTGGAAAGTCAACTATAAATGCAGTTGATTCGTTAGTAAAAAAATGTTATGCAGGTTTTTGAGAGGAAGAATTTTGCATGGGCTACCCTCTGCGATCTATCTAAGGCGTTTGATTGTGTAGATCATAATATACTTATAAATAAATTGAACTGTTACGGTTTAAATGGTAGAGGATTTAATTTTTTTAAATCTAATTTGGTGAATCGTAGACAGGTTGTCTGTGTTGGAAGACAAAAATCAGATGTAGCTTATGTAAGGTGTGGAGTTCCACAAGGTTCTGTGCTTGGACCTCTATTGTTCCTTATAATGATAAACGATCTATCTGCATTTGTTTCAGCGCATTCAATTCTGTATGCGGATTACACTACCTTTATAAATGTCAACCCTAATCTGCAAAATCTTAAGAATATTACGGAAGAAACTCTATCTCAAGCTATGTTATGGTTTAGAGCCAATGGTTTACAACTAAATGAGTACAACACACAGAGTATGTTATTTAGTTTAAAGGAAATTCCTACAGCTGTGTGTTCATCCAGTGTTAAATTTTTGGGAATTGCTATTGACAACCATTTATCATGATAACCTCATATAAAATATATTTCAAGTAAATTTTCTAGGGTCATATTTCTGTTAAGGAGCCTAAAATATCATGTACCTGATAGTAATGTAAGGTTTGCATATTTCGCCTTTTTCCAAAGTATTATTATGTATGTATTTAATGTTTTGGGTAACTGTAACTATATATTCAAGATATTCTTCTCTTACAGAAGAAAGTTATAAGGATAATCACTGTAAATGTTTATGTAAAATGTAATGTGCCTGAGCTTCATTGTAGACAGGATATTCATTCTTACAATACTAGAGCAAAAGGCATATTGATTTACCTCATTGTAGGTTATCTAAAACTCTTTAACAGTTATGAAGTGCTGGGTTTAAGGTTGTTTACTAGACTCCCTGAAGAATTAAAAGGAATGCCCACGAATATCTTTAGTGAAAAGATTCATAAACTGGTTAGTTACCAATCCTTTTTATTCCTTGAACAAATATTTTGATTGTCGTAATAAAAATAAATTAATTTATATATAGAAATGAGTAAAGGGACGCTTATTTCTCAAGAACCATACCTAGGATGGACAAAATCAATGACCCATTCAATTACATATGGTCTGTAGATTATATCAAAAATATAATATCATGTCTAGGTCACCGCTGGGCTGAGCTATGGGGGTGGAAGGTCCCCATAAGAAATACATGGGGAATGGGGTGACATTCTATCAATAATTGAAAACTACTAATAATAGTGTTCATTCCACACTTTTCGGGGTCGCTGAGATGAATAGTGATAGTTTCAATACTTTACAAGCTCAAGTTCATCCCCCACCCCAGGAGTTGGAGGTGGAAAGGGATAACAGTTTAAAAATAATCGAGAACGACCGATATAAGTGTCGAATTCATAGTTTTGGAGATCGCTGAGTTCAACGCTAACACTTTCGATGTCCTTAAGGTCCAAGTTGAGCCCCACAGGGGGTGGAAAGGCGTGACATTTTAAAAATAATCGAGTCGTTCCCGAAGGGAACCAAAATTACTGGCAATTATATATTAGGGTAGTTTTTATTAATACCTTAATTATTGCATAATTATATATATCTAACATTGTCTATTGATATTTTGTATTTTGTGTATGTAATATCTGACGTTGTCTATTGCTTTGTAAGCTTAATGACAATAAAAATATCATATCATATCATACAGGAGCTGAAAAAAGGAAGATGCCAGTGTTGCCATAACACGACAAAGATTCTTACTTCAAGATATTTATAGTTATTTCCGATGGTCCAGGAAAGTGACAAATATATGGGATAGGTTATATTTCTAGGTCACTTTCTAAAAGACAGGGTAGTGACATTTGACCTCTTCTCCCCTCTCCCTCCTCATCGTTCTTGAAGATGAATGAATGAAGAAGATACCATTCAGTATAGTGAAGATAGCGATACCAACGAAGAATCATAGGAGGTCCTTATCACTACCATATTATGAGTTTCTGTATGGTAATGTTTAATTATTGCTTTCACTCTGCAATGTTTATGTATATATGATTGACCTTTTCAATAGTTAAGAATATTTTCATTCCCTTACAAAATACAAATCTCTTTCTTTTAATCTCTTCTGTTTTACACTTGCTTAAGATCTTGAAATTTACTGGTACTGAGATTTTTATTGAATTGAGGTTAGTAGATACGTTCAGATCAATAATTGTTAATTGTTTTAACTTCTGACAGATTTCGATGACGACTCCTCCATTATTTGGAACTTAAATATTCCAGCAGATGTTGTGGAAGATTCTGTAAGAGCTGAAGTTTCTGTAATAGGAGATTTACTTGGTTCAACCCTTGAGGTAATCATTTTGAGTATTTGCTGAATTTAAAGATTATTAACTTCATTTTAGAATATACATTATGTATACAGTGTGTCCCTGAAATAATGGCTTAAACCTTGGAAGGTGTTTATTTACTACAAAACAAGAAAAAAGTTCCTCTGAAGAAATTTCGGAACATGGGTAGTTTCGCAGCTACAGGGGTTCAAAGTTAAGGAGTACCGCCACAAATGACGTCATATCTTCAGAAATAATCACGTAAGCGGTGTCGGCTTAGCAAATAACAATCGTCGGAGCTACAGGGGTTCAAAGTTAAGGAGTACCGTCACAAATGACGTCATATCTCCACAAATAATCACGCAAGCGGTGTCGGCTTAGCAAGTAACAATCGTCGGAGCTACAGGGGTTCAAAGTTAAGGAGTACCGCCACAAATGACGTCATATCTTCAGAAATAATCACGTAAGCGATATCGGCTTAGGAAATGACAATCGAAGTAGTACCTAATACATCTATTTAAGCTATGTCTGTGATTGGCGAATACAATTTAGAGGGGATTTCTATGCTTGCCCAATTAAACCATTTAATTCCTTGACGACAAAATTCTTGCGTTGGAATATCTGTTTATGTGGCATTCCCTCAATCATAAATATTCTTAAATAGATATTATCGGGTACTTCGCTTGTGACTTGCTACGCCGATACCGCTTACGTCATTATGTATCGAGATATGACGTCATTTGTGACAATGCCGCCGCAACTTAGAGCCCCTGTAACACCGAAAATACGATATTTCCAAACTTCTCCAAAGAATCTTCCTTCTTGTTTTGATGTGAATAATCACCTCCTAAGTTTGCGCTATATGACGCGCACTTTATATCATTCATGTATAGAGTAATTTATAAAACTAGCAAGACTTCATCAAATTCTTCGACAAGTATTTTTTTGTAAACTTCAAAAACTTAATAAAACCAAATTAGTTCGAATGAAATGATTTGAACATTCTTCTAGTATCTCTTACATTCTGGTGTAAGCTATCGGAAACTTTCATTACTATCTATATAAGTACAAGGAAAATGTGTTAATTAATATAATAATGGAAATTACAGTAATGGAGCTCAAGAGCAAGATGTCTTGTGAAGAGTTTCTTAACGGTAAAAATTAAGTCTGTATAATACTATTAGATATAAACTCATGATTCTGATATAGTTATTGTGGTGAATTAAAATAAACAATTCGTCTAATTTGAGCTCAATTGTCACTATTATTTGCGTTAGTTTTTGTATGTTAAGCGAGGCATTGTTTCCTTCTTTGTGATATTCTGGGAACCATTTTGAGTGATATCACAGCAGAGAATACATGAGTGGTATCCAGTAGCGATTACTGTTTAATTAAAGTGATGGTTTAAAAAGTTAGGCAGTCAGAAATTTTATAATACATTTGAGGGGCATTATAATAGCTCAATGCTTCCAAAACAGTTTCTTTCTGAAAGTCTCTAGTGGGAAGGATTCCCTTGAAGAAAGAATGTAAGTTCTACTCTTTAGGAATTTTTCGTGGAATATGTTTCGTGTTCGTGTGGTAATGTCATTCCTTCAATGAAACAGTAGCTCCCGAAATATTGAGTGTGTGAATAATCAGACACGTTCCCTAGCATTGTTTCGAAAACGCGAATCCATTCGATACTTTTGAATGCTAGCCTGTCGTGACCTGTAATAGAAATTTCTGAGCAGAATGACTTACGATGCTGTAAGTTTTTGTATCCTTTCTGCTGGCAAAGTCATCGATCACAGTCTTGTTTAATTCTGACTTATTACTTACGAATTCCCTTTTTGTAGACAGCATTGCCAAATCCGTCAGTTTTTTTCTCTGTCAGATAGCTTCTGATAAAAGTTTTCGCTCTCTTCACAGTAGAGAATCAACGCTTGGATTGTACAAATGTCATTGAAATTGTCATACAAACACGCACAAGTACAACATTTATAAACAAGCGTACTTCGATACTGCAGTTGCTTGAGTACGATTTTAATGTCAATTCCGTTGCTTTTCCCCGATTAAATATCACTCGAACAATGTTCTGTAATTACATGTGAAAAGCAATTGGAAACAAACACAAACATACACACACACACACACATAAGCCATATGTGATACACTGTCAGTAAGCGCTGAATTATGGCACGTTGATGTTACCAACATCAGTCTGTATCAGATGAATATCCATAAGTCATCGGTTTCGTTAACATCAATACATTTCGAAGCTCAATCTACATTATATCTAATCTCAAATATTACTCTATTTTCTAAGGTAATTTTCGAAAACAAAATCTGAGAACGAATGTAATACAACCCTCATTTGGCAACACTAAAGAAGGGAAATTTCATTGTACCTGAAAATAATTAGGACAAATGCATACCTTTAGTCAAGAGTGTGTGATTTTCGTTGGTTCAGGTTGTTGAAAATAGCTAAGTACTTTCTTCATATTCTCTTAGAACAGAATATGTTCTCCAACCAACACACAAATAGGCATAAGCATAGTGCATCCTTAAAATTTGTCAAGAATGCAACTGCTGTGAGTTTCTCGAGCTGAAAAGCGTACTTTCCAGGAGCGGGTTCAAACCAAAGGACAGCACTTCAAAGGAAAATAAAATGCTCGAATATAATAATAATTACTATTTACGTGTACGTGGAGCCTCCTTGATTCCTTGTTCATATGCATAAGTCACCATTGGTGGTTCGATCAAACACCAGAAATACTATAATATTTTAATTCTAAAATGATTTTCTTTCTGTAAGATCTTGGTACAGGGCGACTGAAAATAGCAAAGCAAGTGGACAATATTTTTAGCGACGAAATGTCAACTTTTCACTAAATGGCATTACTAAATTATAAAAAAGTAATCCATTATAATGCAACAGAACGTTCAATATTAATGTTAATATCGTATATCGTAAGCATAAAAATTGGTATTCTCAACATATTACTAAAATTTATTTAACCATCAATTAAAATTGTAATACTAAACCATTATATACATAGAAAAGGACAGAGTGAATTAAATCTAAACACAAACAATTTTTT
>JAGDQP010053224.1:0-13607 GCA_022664845.1 Lepisma saccharinum | reverse complement strand
AAAACACGCCGTTAGAGACTTACGGAGATCGTTGCTTTAAACCAACCTTAATTTATGCCACTCTCCAATTGGCATCACGATGCTGGATCAACGCCGTAAGTAGAAGTAATCACGGGGATCGAACCAGGGACTATTTACTCCGAAAGTCCGAGCGTTACCCACTCGGGTACGCAAGAACTCATTGTCTTCCACTAAGTCCTTTTAATTGCTGTTGATCATTCATTGTAGCACGTTGATTAAAGTTTGTATCCGGTAACTGTACCTTGTAGAGTTATGAATATGAAGGCTGTATGGTTACCAAAGTAATCTTCAGTTACTTGTGTTTCCTTATTCCGCACTTCTTATCAAAGTTAATTAGGTTATAGACTACGAGTAGTGTTACATTCCATTCACACTGGAATTTGCATGTCACTGACACGTGTTTCTCACTAATAGCTTTGTAAGTTCAACGTATGGTTCTAGCAGGTCAACTGTTGAGTATGAGAAAACCATCTACTGAATGACCGATGAAGAGGTGATGTCTATGTCTTATCATTTTCTTTCAAGAAGTGTTCAATCATTGTAGCTTGTCGCGGATGAATAAGGAAATTACTTTGCAACTTTGCTGAGTTAGTTACACGCTACAGCTTTGTGGTCTTCTAACAAAGGTCGCCGATAGGATCATCATGGGAGGCAAAGCAGGTTCAAACTTCAAACCCCGCTTATGATGGCCATCCTGGCTTGAGATTTTTTCTCCCCTTTCAGTGGGAGTGCCCAAGGGGTACCTAGAATAAGCGTCTTGGTTGCCTTCATCCTTCGCGGTATTAAGCAGTGTTTCTTTTAGGAAAAATGCTCTGGGGGGTATTTTAAATCTTTAGAAAGGGGGTGAAAAAGGAGAGAGGGCCGTAACCCTCTAGTGAGAGTTACACAAGCCTCAGAAAGAGAGAGAAAGAATGTTGAATTGGTGAAACGTTTCCATATCTACTATATGAAAAATCCTGAATATGCCCCACATTCATGCAACCACCACATCCATTCACTTATTTACCATACTAATCTCTATATATATCTTCTTTCCTTCTTGCTTGCTTTCTTTTTTCTTGCCTTCTTTCTTGCTTTTTTCTTGCTTGCTTTCTTCTTTCTTTCTTCCTTGTTTTCTTCTTTCTTGCTTGCTTGCTTTCTTCTTTCTTTCTTGCTTGTTTGCTTTCTTTCTTCTTTCGTGCTTGCTTTCATTCATTCATTTACACATACGTTCGTTTTAGGAAGTCCCGTTCTTTCGTCGACTTATGATCCGACAAACTGAGTCTCGTTTTCGGAAGAATCACTAGCCAGCCTTCTTTGCAAAGTGTTGCAGTTTCAGGAAAATAAATCTTCAATACATACACGAGGGGAAATGTACTTATTGTGAGTGGCATAGGGTAACATTTTGCAGCTGTAACTTCCAATATTTCTTGTTCGGTTTACCACATAGGTTGTACTTGTAGTAGAATAGTGAATGAGCCGTTGCTGTTAACAATGTTCATTGTTTTTACGTGGGGGTGATTGACTCCGTCTGGGTGTAATACCCTCGGGGCACCCCTCTAAATCCTACGCTAAGACGAAAAGGAAAGCGGGAGTTCGGGATGAAACTGGCAGCCCTCGGAGCAAAACTCTGGAGCTGAAGGCCGAGCGGTCTGCGGCGGTAGGCCATCGGCTCCAAGGTCCCGGGTTCGAGTCCCAGCATGGGTGTGGATTTTAACAGCTAAAGGCGAATCGTGACGGGCCGAAGTCCAAAGTTACTAGACTGGCCCATATAAAAATAAAGTTTATCTGATGCTGAAGCCAAATGTGTTCGTCCGGAAACTGCGGTAGTATCAGGTTTCACTTGAAGAACTGCTCCGAACGAACGGCCGTCGCAGGACTCGAACCTGCTTACCTCTTACGGTGCTCTGAATCATAACATACTAAATCACGGGAACTGAAATTTATCTTTGAAATCTCTTTAACACTTGTTCAGCCAGCTGATCGTCGTAGCCCTAAATAAGATGTGAACCACCTCCTCTCGTATACAGATGAAAGCAAAGGACAACATAACAACCACCTGTGTCATTGTGCATGTTTAAATTTCTTTTCTTTTTTTCGAGAAGTGTTGTGTAAGTAAAGAATTTACTGTCTTTTTTTTCCTTCCTGGTGTTATTGTGAGCCATAGTAAGGAAGGGCCAATGACACGGGAAGCGCTGATTGCTGGAGGCGTAGGGCCCCTCCCCCCTTCTATTTCTGGAGTTAACTCACAACATTTGTTCTCTCTGGCGCGCGCGGCTTCCACAGGCACTTTTTTGTGGGAGTTGAACGACATTGTTTCCAGCTCCGTATTAACATCTCCAGCTGCAGGGAATGGAATTTAGATCTCAGATTCTGTGTGTCCGTCAGTGTTGCTTTCACCTAATTCATCTCAGACCCCCAGCTATAGTCACCATATTTAACTAAGTCTATGGCTTACAGAACTCGCAAGTTCGGCGCAATAACAAACATGCACCATTGGATTCTATCCGGGCAGAATCAAGCTAGTTTTCAACACGAACACGTACCTCTCGGAGATCGCTTCTAATGTTGTGCTCCCAACGACGTCGTAGTCTTCCCAATGGTCTGTTTCCCTCTGGCTTTCCAGCCACGATGTAATAGTCTTTGTTTTTCCCCCATCCGAGCTACATCTCCTAATGAAATAAATGTAGATACTCACACAAAGTTGATGGCTGTTTACCTGGAGGCAAGGTCACGCTTACTAACCCTCGCAGAATGCTCTCTCTCTCCTCCCCACCACAGAATTGTTTGTGTATTCTTTTTTTCGAATTTGAATATTTATTGATGGTCTTCATTCATGTAAAGCTCAGGCCGGGATAGAGGTGGAGAAAGGATGTGGGAAGAAGTCAGCTAGGGGCTAAGTTGAAGGTACAATCCCGGCATTTGCCTAGTGTGGCTGAGAAAAACGCCAGTCAGAATGGTCAAGCACTGGGATTGAACCCACAACCTTCCGAATGCTAAGCCGATACTTCACTAACTGAGCTACTGCGGTTCGGTGGTAAATATTCCAGAAACATATAAATAAGAGAAAACAAAAGAAATTAGGTTAAAACTTACGGAATTTGATGGATGATCCAAATAATCTTTCTCAAAGGTTAAAACGTTTGTAACCAGTGGTAGACAATAGTGTGGGGAAAGTAGCACCAGTAGTACTTCGATCCTAGTGTGGAAGAAAGTAACGCGTTTTACTCATTCGAGAACCGAATTATTAAAAGTTGTACAAATTGACATGGGAACGTTCAGCTGTGAGATCAGGACGTAAAATCTGTTTTTTATAGAGAGATTAGTAGAAGAAATATCCCAAGTAGGAGGGCAATATTCTATTTTCTATGAACCGTGTAATTGTCTTGCAGAAAATTCCGAGGGAACGAGACTTTGACTGTCTATATCAATTCCAGTAAACAGGATGTTTCTCAGTTCAATATTAACTATAGTTGAAGCTGCATCGTGTAAATATGGCCACACGCAAATCTCTCAGGCGACTAACTTTGATCGGCCACCCAAGGCCCAGTATTGACCCGACGATCCTGTCTTTACTCTACTTGACCTGGTCTTGAATTAATTAATATGTTCATTTGTGAGATTCGTGAATTCTTTCAGAATACATTTTCGGAGGGGAGAGTTATTTGCACACATCCGGTGCTGTAAGACTTTTCACATTCTCTTTCATTCACAATGGTTCGTGGTGTCGTCAAATCTTGCAACGGTAATTAAACTCATCTTCCGACGTCATACAATGATGAAATTTTGCACAGCAACGTAACTCGAATGACAATACAATATTCCATTGTTACTTTCATATATTTCTATATATTTTGAAACATTTTTTTAAAATATGGACTTCTTTATCTTAAAATAAATACTAGCCTGCAACGATATTGGGTTTGACTGGTTGCAGAGCACTTTAGGATTTGGGTCACAAAACATTAGCTTGAGGAAAAGTATCCGAACACCGGAATAACTCCAAATTTCCATGCTTGGCGCTCTGAGGTGCACTCAGTCTCCTATCAAATTGAGTACTACAGTGTCCTTAGTATTCCTGGGCGCCTTGGGAAGGTAAAGGCGATCGAGCGTGGGACTGACCACCCTACCTCACTTCGTACCGTAGGTCACGAAAATTAGAGCGTTACCTCCACGTCCCCCAAGCACCGTTCACCGCGCGTGCGTATCGCACAGGGGATAGCTTTCCTTTTTTTTACCCTCCAGTCATCGGATCACTGGATCCCAAGCATGGACCCGGAGCCCTGGTCCACAACTTCACCTGTTTTAGCTCTGGTCTGTCGTGTTTGTCTCCGCTGGTTTTCCCATATGAGAAATGGGGTCAGTTGTATTGATTCTATTGTGCATTCTTTCTAGATCCGTAAAGATGGTATTTGTCCTGTTTTTCCTCGAAATGTTGCTATGTACTGGTTTATAAGAGGTCAGTTTTATTTGAATGATTATTTAAACAGCATTTGGTTAGTAATTATCCAGATTGTTTTGACGACAATTTACTGTTGCTGAAGCCTTAAACTAGCTAACTGTGGAAATTCACTGTGAAAGAAGTTACATTGTAGCGTCTGTACTTTCGAAATGCTGTAGTAGAAAAAGCATGATGCACTATTGGTACAGACATCTGTACCTAAACTTTCCTCAAGTCGTCAGGAATTATCTGGATTTCATTGCCATGTCGCCTGAAAATTTGTAGGCATCATCTTAAATCTCGAGCTCGCACAGACCTGTTAAGAGTAGTTTGTTGAACTTGGATTGTAGTGTGATATCACTGTACCATTACATGATTTGTTCACAAATGGAGCGAAATAAGTAACGGGGCCTATGCTGGTAATAAGGAGAGTATAGACCTGTATCTTCCGTTTTGCCTGCCTCCCAACAAGAAACGAGAGCCGCTTCATATGATTGGATACTTGTCCGAACGTCATACACACTGTTGCCACATGTTATTTCCTCACTGGGCTGTGTTGTAGTTAAGTCACACGAGAAAGCTGTCTTCGCTCCAACACAGCGTCAAAGGAAGCTTTTTTGTGTCTCCGTTTGCACTGTGAAACAGAGTGGGGAGGAAACTTGGCAACATCGTAACTGCTCTTCCGCGCTCTCCGCAAGCCAAGCCTAGTGCCTTTCCTCTCGCGTCTTCATCCGTTTAAAACTTCTGGAGAATTTCAGTTATCTAAGAAATGGAATAATCGGGCTTGGTTGGCGACAGACTTTTCTGAGCATTATTTCTATTTATAAAGAAACATAAGACATTCGCGTAAAAGGAATTATCTACAGTACAGTCCAAACAATATCCCCCACTTGACATTTTCAACGAATTTTTTTTAATGCCTTGTAATTGCAACAATATTTTGTATTAATTCTTTTCCTGACAGGAACGTTAGAAGGAAGATACTGCGCACGTGAACAGAGAATTGTAAGGACATTAGATTAATTTATTATGGATATAAATCAGTATATCCTCGAGCCCTAATTTATTATGGATATAAATCAGTATATCCTCGAGCCCTTGATAGAAGTCGAGTTTAAGCGAGTGCCTCCACTTCGCCTTAATTTGTGACTATGGAGGTTAGGTGCGGTTATGTATCTTTACACATTTTAAACAAAGAAACGAAAGTGTAAAGATACATAGCCGTACCTAACCTCCACGTTCCCATGGTCACAAATTAAGGTGGAGGCACTCGCTTAAACTCGACTTCTACCAAGAAATATCTCATAGTCCACAGTAACTCCTTTCCACCCTGCATCTGTTGCACAAATCGCGCTACGATCTCCGAATACTTCTTTGCATGTAACATACAATCATTTCTAAGTTCATATGAAGTCCGTAAGCTCAAACTGTGGACCAAGATTAAACTAAGTGCATGATTGAAGTAAGTTTCGGAGGGAAGGAAAACTAAATTCCAGGCAACTTTGGAATACTGGCACAGTGGTTTATTGTAAACATTTCTGAACAGATGCTTTTGAGATGAAAATGAAGAAACCAACATGTTCAGGTGTTATATTGGTGGAGAAGAGAGTGATTGGGAGCATGTTGTTTTCACTAACGCGATTTCGTTTTAATCGAAGTAACTCTGGGTTAAGGTTAAGTAAAGTAACAATCTCCAACAAAAAGATGGCAGCACTACCTCCGTATATGTCTAGTGTATTTTTATCGTTGCACAAAATTCCATTGCTGCTCCTACAAATTGAAGCCTAGAGAGTTCTAACTTTCAGGGAATAAAGTTCATAACCATATTTAAGAGTTCCATCCGTGCCGATTTTATTATTTTCGTATGTGTTCATTGTTGAAAGAGCTTCATGGTTATAGGTTTTGAAATTCACAACAAAATTTAAGCGATTTCAACAATGAAAATAAAAAATCGGAATTGATCGAATTCTTGAATTGGTTATGAACTTTCTTCCTTGAGAGTTAGGAATTTCGTGCAAATATGAAAAATACATTAGATATATACGGAGATAGTGCTACCATCTTTTGTAGGCGATCGTTGCCTTACATCAAGGATTTAGAATATCCTTGCATTAACCTTAACAAACTGTGACTAGATTAAAAACGTAAAGATGAATGAATTTTCTTAGAAAACTTCAGCGAGTGAGCTTTTTTGGTGCCACAGGTATGATAGAATATGAACATTTGCTTTGGTTCCGTAATTACTTCGTGTTTTTTAATGGGAGTTATTGTGGACTGTGCGTTATTTTCGTAATGATCCAAACCTTGGTGAATACATTTTACAAGCTGACAGCGCCAGTTGTCATAAGGCACAAATTGTTACAAACCACCTAAGTGTTCTTGGTGTTTGTTATAAGTGGCCAGATCATTCGCTAGAGTTGAACCCCGTAGAAAATCTGGGCAATTGTGTCAAAGAATTTAGCTTTATATTGCATTGACGTAAAGCAACAACTATTTAAGAGAATGTTTCAATATGGTATCATGAGAAATATCACCTGCTACTTGTCGGGAACAAAGGTATGTGCATCGTCCAAGGAACTCGAAGAGTTCTTCCGAAGGACGCACAATGTACATGCATGATAATTTTAATGTAATGATTTTAAAAATTCTCTTGGCGCGTAATAGTTCCCTCGTAATATTGTAATTAAAACGTATCTAGTTCTTTACTGTACTGTAGATTGCGTGTACGATTCTGAACTTCCGACTTGCACAATAAAATGAATTAGTCACGATTTAAATTAAGACGCAGTTTTTGTAAGAGCCCATCACCTCACAGACACTCCATTCTGTCCGTAAGACAAGGAATGGGAAAGGAAGCGGCTCTTGCCTTATTTTGAGGTACCTATGCTGCTATTCACCTTGTATTATTGGGGGAAACTCCAGTGAGAGTGAGCGGTTCCCTGATTTTATGATAACAGTATTATTAGGCCATGCTGAGCCACCCAGCATGGTTGCTGCATTATGGAAGTGTGTGTATTTCGTATGTTTCTATAATCTAGCGCGCAGGATTTCGTCTATGATTTTTTTTTTTTACTAAGTTCGTTGATGTATTTACATGCTTGAGTTGGTTGTACTGTCTCCCTTGTGTGCTGCATTAACTGTCATTTGATTGGGGTTTGTCGTGATGCGGAGTAAAACGTTCTGGGAAATGACTGTATGCGTAACTTGTAAAATAATGACCGTAGAAAAAAGTGAATGGTTATTTGTGAGACGGAACATCAACATGAAACGAATTGTTGAGACATTCTTGTTTGATGAAACATTTACTCTGTGCCGTTATGGCTTAAGTACGTTGCTGTTTGTAGCATTTTGTATTGTATGTGTAAGCCTTAATGTTTGCGTGTGTTTCACGATGGCGAGCCATGCTTCACGTTGCAATGTTTATTCTTAGAATAGTTTCTTTCTCATAACGCGCCACCTTCCTTACCTTTTCCCTTCTGCAAACGCTTCTTCTGTCACTTGTTGGTGCATTGAACTCCTCCGTGTGGTGGTTTCTGGATGGCCTCCGGCAGCCTGCAGGCTGTTTTCGCGTGCACCATCTTCTAAGCGCATTGAGAACATGACATGTATTAAAACACTACTGTTTCCTGTAAATAATTCATACAGGTTTCGAAGATGTGTTAGTAAGTAATGGCTTGATTATTTCATCTGTTTTCCAGGGATTACCCCCGGACAGTATTGCTTGTTTGGTATTCATGAGGCATGTTGTTTACGTATGTACGCGCGCCTTGTGCAATGCAAATCTAATGTTGCATAACTACAGATCTGTGCATCTGCTTCACAGATGTGGAGTCCTTAGTTTGAGCTCGATTAGATAATTTTATATTCTAATGAAAGTAGGAAGATATGATGTTACTGTTAAAAATGTGAAGTAACGTTGACCATACTTTACCCTCCCCCGTGACAAATTATTACCATACATTTCAGGACGTTCCGTCAGCATTGACGGATTTTTTCCGCCCAAAACAAACGAGGGTACGCGGATGGACGGAAACCCGAGAAATGTGTATCTGAAAATGGTCTTCCTTTACTTTGTTTGACTTAGCCATCGGAACGTGCTGGGAAGGATCGCAGTGACAGGTTTTACCAGGCTTTTTCCTGTCTTCAGGCAAATGCCGGGGTGGTACCTGCGAAATAAGTCCTGGCCGACTACCTACCAATATCCTCTTCCCCACCCTATTCCGGCCTGAGCCTAAGATGCCTAAGGGCCATAAAGAAAATTAAAGAAAATCAAGGGCCTAAATCTAACCCAAACATTAGTACTTTTTAGGTTCTATCATACGATTTTTATATGTTACTCAGGGGAATCCGAAAAGCAAAAGTACATTGATATTTCGATGGGAAATAGGATAGGTTCGGACCTAAGAATCTGGGCCGTAGTGATTAAACTGTACCGCGCGCACGTATTTTTTTTTTTTTCCTCTTCGCTCCAAGCGAAATTCCTTGTCAGGAACAGTCTTTCTTCCTGTAGACATGTTACAAGTGCCGTTGTTTGTGGTAAGTGGCATATCGTGGTCTGTGCATCCGCACTCTGCCTCGGATTCAATCCCATGCATGGTTTTAGATGCTTAATTGATAGTGCTTGAATAGAACGAAAGTCACTACTCAACTAAATTTGATTGGTGAAAAGTATAGAGGAGCCATTGGGAATAGGTCATTTCAATTTCGTCGCCCGGTTTCTTACTGTACATTACGTTTGAGGGTCCCCCACAAGTAAAAGTCAAGTGGGGGTTAGATCAGGACATCAGGTGAACGAGCGGGAGGGTTACTTAATCGCACCACTTCCTCCTATCCAACGAGCTGGTACAGTGTTATCCAGATAGGCTCGCACATCTTAATGAAAGCGTGGTGGGACGATATCTGTGTTGGGTATAAAATTGATCATCTGTTGCTGGACCATCGTACTGCATATTCAACCCGTAGCCAATGCGATTTCGGAGCGTATCACACCTATATAGTGTCTATACATATTTATTTTGTTTAGCTATCCCTGTATGAAAAACGCTGTGTAGGAGAAAATATAGAAAAACTCCTTCACCGAAAAATCTAGTCACCGTTAGTCTGGATAAGTGTTCGTAGCCTGTGGGAAAATCTTTGTTCCTGGTGGCAGGGGTGGGGGATTCATTTCTAGCTATCTGAATGTGAAATTTTAAAGAATTAAGGAAGTTGTAATTTTTTAACTGACTCGCGTGCAGTTTACGTCGTTGTCCAGGGTTGTAGGGAAAACCCATGTTATTTGAAGTGGTTGCGTATGACAGGCAGCAAGTTTACAGAATCTTCAACTTCAGAAGATAGTCGAGTACAAAGAATTTCATTTGTAACCTAATTTGTGGTGAAAATTTTCCACTTCAGGTAGTGAAGAGTTCACGGAGTATGAGGAGAGATTTCTTAGAAATCTTGGGTTAGCACCATTTTGTTCATTGAGAGGTTCCTTCCTTCCTTGATGAGAAGGTAAAAAAAACTCGTGTCACAGCCGGGAGGATTGAATTGTGATAGGAATGTTGTTTACAGTAAACGGAAATTCATTTAACTCTGAAGCGTCTTCTACACAAGATGATTCCTGCTATACATGGAAGATCCTAACAAACTCCGAATATGACTTTCGACGAATAAGGCGTGATTCACTTGTGTTTCTTTTGTCTTTTTTCTGGCTGAATATTCAGAGCCTCAGTATTCAGATTGGAGAATCGTGTAGCCAAGAGCAGTAACCGGAGCTGGATTCTTGAAGAGCACCTGCTTTAGTAAATGAACCTGCATGCCAATTGTAACTAATCTGCTACTACAGATTCATGGACGTGAAACGATTCTTTTTTTTCTTTCATTTTTAACGTGTATTATTTTGTATCTAAACAAAAGCAGATGTAAGGAAGAGAAGCAGAGTGGACTGCTGGGTAAATAGCACCCGGCGTGAAAACTCGAAACAGTTCAAATTGTTTTTTTTTATGTGTGTGTTTAGTTTGTCAGTTTTGCGGTCAACGCCCGTATTCTCCCGCTGGTTCCAAGACAATCAGAAGACGTAATAGATTTGGATAGGCATTTGTAGAAAATGTTAGCGGGTTCATGTAAACAAAACAAAAAAAATATAGAAATCTTCATTCTGAGCCATTGGAACCCGCCACCTTATGGACGGTGGTGTATCGCCCTAGTCCACACGATGATCAAGGTCGGCTTCGTGTTAATAGATCTTTAGTTAAATTGTAAGCGATTAGGAGCTGTTAACACATTTAATATTTCTGATTACAGTCCATTTTCTTACAGTGTTAGGTGAAATAACTAGAAAACTATGTGCGTAAACTTGTTTTGAGTGAGGTAAATATTCTGAAAATATTACTACGTAATATTAACACTTAACCCTCCGACGGCCAAGTTTACGGTCACTAATAGGGACGGCAAGATCCAGATCTACGGGATTTCGGATATTCCATCCAATGAATTCTTGCGATTTCGGTCGCAGATTCTAAGAGTCAGTATTCGGACTTAGTTACTGTGATGCATCGGAAACTGCAATGCCGGGATGGTAAATTATGAAAGGCCTTGGTCAATACCTCCCTCTACCTCATCCCGGCCTGAGCCGAAAGTGACAAAAGCCCATAAATAAAGCCAATTAAATCCAGTGTATCTGAAACTACTCGAAAAATATATTTAATAGAGACAGTTCCGTATTTGATCGTTATTGTTTCCTTGTCTAAAGTTAGTTCATAGGAACATTTTTTAACGTCTTTTATTTTTTTCTAAAATGCATGCTTATAAATTTTTCAAAACAAATGTATCTTGGAAAGGAGTTTCGTATTTTTTACATCCCTGCACGCTTGAAAGCGGAGGGGGAGAACATGTTTTCGTTCTTTCCGTATAACAACGCAATGTTTATTGCTTAGTGACTGATAACCATGTCACAGGGCAAAGGGTAGGCATGGTTGGTGATGGGGGAGAGTGGGGTTAGAGAGACAAGAATGTGCTGTCGATTATTTGTTTTCCTTTTGTCACTCCAATATAATTATGTATTAGTGACAGACTATTATATGACTGGTTTCAGAAGCGCTGGTCTTGCAATCCATGTACAACTCAGCAATTTCTTCTCTCTTTCTATGATCCTGCTCTCTCCTCTCTCAACACTCCAAAATAAAGAGTAAAAAAAACGAAAGAAGACTTTTCGTTTGGTAGCAGAAAAAATCATCCTCCAAAATACGAATTAGGAAAGACTACGATAATGTGTCCATGCCCCGGATGTTCAATATCCGGATCCGTTTGACCATCCCGCAGTTTTCATTTTTAATTATTTTTGGTATATATTTTACGTGCAATGTTGCGTCTTCGGCTATGTCAATAATTTTATATATTCTATTTAACCTGTAAATTATTGTGTAATTATGCTCTATGCTGACGAGTTACGGGCCCTAGGATACCTAAGGTTCCCCATTGTGTGCGTTGACGCCATCTGAAATTTCGGCCTCGCTTTTGAACATAATAGGGGGACCTAAGGTTCCCCACTATAATTTTAAGATTTTTTTTTCTTCGTAATATATTCTATGAATGAAACTTTTTTCGCTAAGTGTAACACGATTCAGTAGAAATAATGCATAAAATTATACTTTAAAAATCTTCTGTTAGAGGCCACTTTAGAATAACATGTCAGCCTTAACCGCATCTCAACAATTTGATAACCATGTACAGGAAATGGAAGTAATAGTTTTGTGCAAGAAAAGCTATTAAAAACGTATGAAATAAAATATATTCGATGTGGTCAGTTAGGTTACCCACTTGAGCGTTTACGTAAGAATTAGAGCTTGGCCTTGAGAATGATGAAACTCATCTTAAAATTATGCAGTTTATCATAATAATAATAATCACTGGCGTGACAGGCCTACCCCAACGCCATCTGTCCGCGGTTGGTGGAACTGTGTCCACCTGAGTGATGACTGTGTGGTCAGCACTGCGCGCTACATGACCACGAAAGCGTATCACGGGCTTTCTAGACCGAGTGTGGCCGTCACGTGACTCCCTAGTTTCCCTCACGACGCTGGGTAGACGCCGAAAAGTGAGACTCCAGCCGGAGATTGAACCCGGGACCACACGGACATGAGTCCAACTCTCTAACCACTATATTATGGAGCCCCTTTTCTTGTTATATACTCAATAATTTTAATACAACGAGGTTATACTTTATTGAACAGAAATAGCCAAAATCCCAACCTATTCAACAATGTAGCAGCTAACAAAATATTAAAATAGTTATTTCATATTCCTTACATCTGGCTATTTTGTTTTCAAAATATTTACCACACATACAAAATTAGTGTTTTTGTACATATTTTCTCTCTCTTGGTTTTGCAGTTTTTGTTTTTTGCTTTTACGTAAAAAACGGAAAGTACCGTATCAGATTTTTACACAGCGGATGAAAGTTAATGCGTAAGAAGGTGCACACACCAACGACAACGACAGGAGAAAGACAAAAGTGTCGTCGAGCCTGCCCGACAGCTCGCAGACAAAACTGTCGCCAGGGCTAGCTCACAACATAGAATAGCATTGGCGTACCGCAGACCAACGACAAAACAGTTGTACGACAGCTATGATTCGTTCAGCAGTGACAACAGAATTAACAACTTTTTCTGTGTATTGTAGGCCTAATGTGCGAATTAATGGATGAAAATACTGAAACATTGATCGAAGAGGTCGAAAAGCGACTGGTTTTTTTTACAAAAGTTTAAAAGAATATTCAAACAAGAATTATATACATATAATTTGCGCCAGTAGTTTGATCACGTCTTTGTGTTGTTCTTGGATGAAATATTTCTCACAAAGGTCGATCACGTCGCAGCCCCTGTGTATGGGAATTGTTGACATTTTTCCACTGGCTACCATCACATTCAAGACCTGCGGGGGAGGATAAAAACTATCCCTTGTTGTCCTGTAGAGGGCATTCATGTTGATTGTTATTTACTTGTAATATGTCTGTGTTGCAACTGAAACTACGTTCATTAGAAGGAGGAATCATTTTATTTACTAGGCTTTTAGGATCTGCACCTCAACATTACAAATAATGAATTTCCACGTAAATGAGAAAAGCATGGGCGAATTTAGAAGAGTGACTCGAACTCCTGAAATTTAGATTTGATACAAAATGTACATT
>JAGDQP010053223.1:1931-13607 GCA_022664845.1 Lepisma saccharinum | reverse complement strand
CTCTTTTCATCTTTCTTAATTTATATGAAATAAATTCAACTTTTATGGGAGTGAATGTCATTAATTCTTACATTCATTATTGTGTGGTGTACCTTGACTTATATTAATCAAATATTTACTCATCATAACTAATCGTGTTGTGTCAATCATATATATATATATATATTGTTTTTTATTAACATGTAAAGGAGTCCTACATTGTAATTTATTTTTAATCAAAAAATATTTTGTATTTAATACATTATTTAATATTTCTCTTACATTTGTCTTCATTTCAATCATTAAAATTAATAATTACATTATCAATTAACCTTATTTCTCATATGTCATATAGATAGGTCTTGAAACTTGAGCATAAAACGCTTAAATCATTAGTTATATGGGTGACTATTTCAAATTTTTTGTTTAATTTCTTTGAAGTACATTGTGAACCAATTTTCCAAGTACATTTGAAGATATTTCTTTCTGTTGTAGGTTTGTTATTTTGTGTTTGGGTATAATGGTCATGTTTGATGTAGTATGTAAATAAGCTTTTATTTATCGACGAGTTGAGCTCGTCAGACGAATATTTATAGACTCTACGGTTTGAAATCTAACAAGCAATTATATTGGATTGTTTCAGTAAAATGGGTAAAATATATGTTAACTTTGGAAGTAGATGTTAAACCATAAAGAAAAGGCAGAAAAGGTCATTTCTCTTCAAAGATGCGAACAAAATAACCCGAAAGGAACCCAATATTTTAAAAGTTTATAGAGAGAGAGAGAGAATTATCCGTTTATTATTTCTTAAGAAATAAAACGGGTTTTATCCGGAATTCAAAAGTCTAGTAATAAGTAAGATAGACCACAGTTGTTGGGTCAGTGGTAAAGTGCTCACCTCTAGTACGTGGGGTCCTCGGTTCGATCCCGAATCGTGCCATGTGGGTTTTGTGGTAGAAAAAAAATCGTGTGTGTAGGTTTTCTTAGAGGTCTCCCATTTCTTCCCACTTTCTTCATTGCACAAATTCGTCCATCATCATCCATTCGGCCTGAGCCAAATTTTCCTAAAAACCTTGAAATAAAATTCAAATACAAATCACATTTTTTGGGAGTAGTACTTATGTGTGTGTGTGTAGCGGGGGATTTATCCATATCTTAATTTAAAAATATCTGCAGATCATATTAATTTGATTGTAATATATATGATAGATTTGGGGATTTTGAAAGACGCTGAATTGGATTATTAAGTAAAAAAATGAGTTTTCAAAGGTAAACCAACTAAAAGCGTATTGATTTCAAACACTTATCAATTATTTTAACAGAAATGCCTCTTAGTTCTGTAAGCCACAAATATCTACTGTTCAAAGTGTTGCCTAACAACTAAGGATGAACACAAAAAAAAAAGTTCAAAGTTGCTTCATCTCGAATTTTTTTCCGATTATCGTTAACTTTCATTCCTACGGATTCCGAATGAATATGTCAGTATTAAAAACGACATTATTTTGAATATTTAAAGCTAAAAATAAAATAGATATGAAAACAATCTTTTTAAGTGCTGTATATATTTGTTTGTTTTCTTTAAAATTGCACTGATATTTAAAGGAAATGTAATTTTTTACCTAAAATATATACAAACCATAATTTTAGCTTTAAAAAGCAGATTACTTCTGATTAAATTTAATACCTTAGTTCAAAATGAGCAATTTCAAATTTCACGACTCAAAATATATAATTTGTGTTCTAATATGAGCAAATAAATTAACCTTTTCAATTTAAAATTATTACTTAATTTTGATCACAATTTGCTCAGTCAAACTTCAAATTTACAGTGACTTCCACAGGGAAACAAAAAGTAACTGAAATTATAAAGATTTATATTGATTACCCCGTACTATAAAATTATTTTCATGATGTTAAGATAACAATAACCTGACAAGATTTAAGATTTTGTGAAAGTTAAAAGATAAAATTAGCATCTGCATATTTTACGTACTAATTTTATACGATCTAGGGCTGCCACCTGTCCCGTATAATACAGGATGTCCCTATTTTAGGAAAGAATTACGTGTCCCGTATTATGAGTGGTTGTCCCGTATTATGAGTATTAAGTCACACGCATATTAGCAACATATCAATCATGTGATAACATTTCCAACATTTAAAAGGGACAAGTTCTTTGAATTTGCATTAAGTAAGGCCATGCACTAAGGTTATTTCAGTTTTATCTCTAATTTTTTGGCATTATCCCGTTTTTTTTTTTCTGAGCGTCTCTTAATTTATTCATCATAAGGTGATAGCCCTATTCCGATCATATTAGAGCAAATATCGTGTTCATATATTTCATAGATACACGACAATTATCGTGGCAACATAAAGCCAGTTTTCATAACGAATACCTACCTCTCTAAGATATATTCTAAAATTGTTTTCCCAATGGTCTCTCTCCCTCCGACTTTCCAACCATGATGGAATGAAATCAGTGTTTTCCCCTATCTTAGTAGTCACGATTTCATAATTGTTACAACATCGGGAAAGAGCATAATACCTCTGATTTTTTTAAAAAAATGTTTACTTATAGGTTTTTACCGAGCCGCCGCAGCTCAGTGATAGAGCGTTAGCGTAGCATTCTGTAGGTAGTGGGTTCAATCCCAGGATGTTAGAAAGTAGTCGGCCAGGGCCTAATTTTGTAGGAATTATCCCGGCATTTGCCTGGTGTGACTGAGGAAAACCCTAGGAAAATCTAAATTAAGATGGGCGGCGTCAGAGATCGTTCCCAAGACCTTCCGATTGCTAAGCCAACGCTCTAACAACTGAGCTACGACCACTCGGTCTCAAAATATACTCTCACTCCGTACATTCACATATTCTAGTGGTATTTCAATATCTCTAAAAGCATATTCTTAGGATATCCCTAGACCATATCTGTCTTGTAGGGGCGAGGGACATCATCTCTCAAATGTGACAGCCCATAAGGTCAAAATATCGAGCTCCGAGCACAAGAGAAATCAATAAATAATAATATTATAAAATACAAACCTTTATCTACATTTTTGACATAATCTATTAAAAAATTTGCTAACAACGCATTTTGTTTTCAATATCTTGTGAGAGGACGAATACTATTAAATACTTCTCGCAACACGATTTATTGAACCTGAAAAGTTTCCTACTCTGTTGTATTCAAATTGATAACTGGGTGGTAAAATAAGATGGGAGAAGGGAGGGGAGGAAGGCGGGCGAGGCGGATAAAGAAGTCTGTCTTGTTCACCCATTCTAAACAACCACCCACAAATACAATATACTGTTTTCCCATCAACGGATAGATACATATAACAAATGCCGACTGGTCGTAGTGTAAAAAAAAAAGTATATTTAAGGATGAGTGTTTCTCCCCCCCCCCCCCTCTCCTTCCTCCTATATAGATTCTTTTCCTAATACGTTTTCCAAGCACACTGGAATCGTCTATACAGTTTTGACAAGTAACAGTCTTGAATTTCGGTTGAGTCATTTGGAACTAATTCGACATGTCTTTTGTTGAGAAAATGAGATACGTCGGGACTTTTGGCGTATGAAGTTTTTTTGTGTCTAGAAATGTGTGTATGTGTGTGTGTGTGTGTGTGTGTTCGAAGAGGAAATAGATGCACTGTTCTTTTTATATTTTTTTATTTAAAAAATGAGAGAAACATAAATATCATAGAGATAAAATACCGAAGCAGTATATATGTAAATAAAGAAAAAAAAACTGTCAATTAAACACAAACTTCTGATGGAATTATATTCCCATTCAGTAATGACTTGTATATTAGATTTGATTCTAATATATCTATAGACCAGATGTTCTTTTCTTTTCCTTTTTTTTTTTTTAAAAAAAAGAAAATTGTGTTGAAAAAGTTGAACATTACATTGAATAAGAAATGAATTTATAAATTATGGACGGACTCATTTTGTTTGGTTTTCGAAATAACTTATAGGTAAAAGATATTAAAGATATTAAAAAAAAAAACAGTAGTGGAGTACAAATTTTATTGTCGGGACAACGTGATTAATTATTTTTGTGGAAATCTAAACTGTTATTACATTTTAAACACTCATAATGGTTTATTTTTGAATAATAATTAAAAATATAATTTTAAAGTGTTTTGTTCGATTGCTACATATTTCATTAAAAGTTTATTTTCGTTGTTAAAAGTGCCTGAAGTATATAAGCATTAAAAGGAACTTTATTATCTAAGATAGGTGTACAAAATAAGGGCCATAAAAAAACTGTCAGTATATGGAACTGTGACGAACAACTCAGGGACGCTTCACGATGCAATGTACCTGCTCGTACGATTTATCAGAAAAAAAAAAAGACTACACGAATACTTCGTAATTTGTTGCTATGGTAGCCCTTCGAAAATAAAATGGGGCCTTTTAAAATCATAGATTCCATATTAGTCACGGGCTGTGTGCGTAAAAAAGGCAAATATGTAATAACAATTTGCTTTTGGATAAAGTACACAATGCATCGAATTAAAATACAGAAGAATATTATACATACCTTATTATACAGAAGGGAACAAATAATACGTTTTCCATAGGGTGTTATTTAGTTGCTTTTCAGATACTGGATTATACCTGTTTTTGTTACATTATGGATGTCTAACTCATTGTTTGCTTCCAAGTACTAATCGTAAGTTTTACAAGTTCGTCACATGGGAGAGTTAAACATGGAATATGTTCTGCTCTTAAGACAGAAGATCAAAAATCGTTGTTATGGACACGAGTTCTAAATGTATATTAATGACAGTGGTTAGCACTGAGCTAGAACTATTTAACTCAAGACTCGAATTGAGTTTATTCCTGAGCCAAAGTAATTCAAATTGTTTGTACCAGAGCTGAAACCATGTCACTTTTCGAAGACTCGGTGACCCGGCCTGACCCGAAAAAAGGTGACCTGGCGATTCCGGTTCAAAACTTGATCCGAATGACTCGGTGGCTCATTTAAGCTCTTGTCTGTAGTAATTCGGCAGCGCGTCTGATGTGTAACTCAAACAATAAATAAATAAATAAATTTTGTTTGAGTAATCTAGAGAAAGTTGTATACACGGTTGAATCCGGATCAGTACTGGCAAGCCCACAGGTTCAAGTCTTGTTGCCGGCCATAAGGAACCAAAGTAATGTACTGACTGCTAATTTTTTCTTCTCTACGGCCATCTATTGTTAGAGATCGTTGCTTTACATTAACCTTAATGTTTTTTTTGTTCTTTTTTTTTTTCTTTTTTAAACATATCAGTAAGCAAACTTGAAGAAGCGTTAGAGTTGTATTTTTGTTTTCTAGTAAAGAAAAGAAGCTTTACGAAGAATGGATTCTGTACCAAGAAATAAAAACGCAAAAAACTTCATAGGATGGGAAAATGAATGCATACTTTATATCTTTGGACTATTCCACAGTCCCATGCCCCTCCCTATTGTTGCTGACATAGTATTGAAAAGCAATTCAATTGAAAGCTGTTCTCTTGTACAACAGGTCAGACCATTTGCTACCAACAACCAGGTAACTGTTGTGTAACAATAGGATAGTCAATCTGAAACTCTGAATGCTCTATTTGCAAGATAAGCCTTAACATGGTTTTAATTGCTTTCTACCCGTTCTTTTCTCACCCTCCACCTCTGTTATTCGCTTAGACACTGTATTCTCCCACCTCTCGTATAACGAAAGCAGATGGTTGTGGCAGACAGTAGTGGTCAGAAGTCAGCAGAAGGTCTGTTGTAACCTTTCTTTCTTTCCACACGCATTTCACATTCGCTTATCGTCCTCTCTCTCTTTCTCTCTCCTTATGTTATCGTAATTGTGGCAAAGAAAAAATGGTGAGGCCAGGTAGGTAGGTAAGTAACCTGGTTGGTCAAGTGAAGACCACAACTGAATTGTAAATTGAGAAAGATGGTTGGTCCCGACACCATTTCATAAAAGCAGACACAACAGCCAAGTTTAACTCTTTTTACGATTTTTTCTCTTTTTCACACAGTCATTTTTGTATTCACAGACTTTCCATCTGCTAGTAAATGGTAAATGTTGATGAACACTCATCAGTACTTCCCATCAGTGCTTTTAGAGAAGCTGATGAGAACTCATGATGGCTGTTAGCTCAGCTTAGATTGTTCAGATTTAAATACCGTATATTAAAGTCAACCTTACATTGAAGATACTTCGGTTTGTGTTGCATTTTTTTTTCTTTTTTTAGAATTTATTTTACTGATTCTTCCTGTAAATGTCGAAACTGTATCTCTTTAATGGAACAAATCCAGTTTAGGAGAAACCCAACCAAACAGCTCTCTCACCTTAATTAATCTGAGGTAATGTAACCTGATCTGTTTTTTCTTACAAAGTCATGAAAATGAACTAAAAACCCAACACAAAGATGATTAATACACTAATCTGGAACAGAGCCCTTCCACTACTTGTAATAAGACCAGTGAAAGTGTCATTCCAAGGAAAGAGTGACACCTGCGGTGCGCGAGGTCCCAGCTTTAAACCCGGAAAGAATACTGAACGCAGTGGTTCGGAGCCCTCATAAATAAAAGCAATAGGCCCTACCCTTAGAACCTCATATGGTCGTTTAGGACTTTAATAAGAATACAAACAGACCCCCATGAATCATTTCGTAAAGATCCCTAAAATTTTGACTCCAATTTAAAAGGAAGAGAATTTTAGATTTATCGGAAAAATTTCGAATGCCATATCGATTCCCGGGCACATATTTCTTCGAATTAAGCAAGCGTGATTATTAAGTCCGTCTCTATACAGTAATAAAAAAGTATGCGTGTTATAGAGTAAACTGCAACAGAGCACAAAGTTACTCTTATCAATCTCATCATCGCTACTCAGAACAATATTAATGTATCTGTAAACTATTATAATACGTGTTTTTTTTTGTTTTGTTTCTTTAAGAAAATGAAGTGCAGCTCGCCGAATTGTAATCGAGTACTACTAGAGGAATAATAAATGTATACAAACATAAGAAAATTAGAAGTTCTAAAACTGTGTTAAAAGTATACATTATCTGTGAGAATCATTTCTGTTGTTGAAATATATCTTTTTTTCAAAATTAATCATTGTTTTATATAAAATAATAAAGAATATACAAAACAAAAATATATTTTTAAAAAATGTCAATACATGGTACTATGATATCATTTCATATGTATTTTCAACAAACCTATGACATTTTGCCGACAAGGGTTTGTTATTTCACTTTTAATTTTAAGCGAGTAAAAATGTAAAATAAAATGTTTTGTTTCTACTTATATCTCTTTCGTCAAGATTTTCTACAACATATAAATATATAGATTGAATTTGGATATTTGCAAGTACGTAAGCCCTATTTGTCAGTTTTCTGTCTGTGCAAATATCGGCAATGTGATTGACTTATATAATTGTGTATTGTTGCAAGTAATTCTACTATGTCCTCAAATTAAAACAAAATGTCCATGTTAATGAATGTCTTAGCTAACTTAAGTTCAAGTTTCATTAACATAGAAGTTTTACTTTGGAAGATATGTACTGAGATGTAGAGGTTGTGAGAATGAAGTTACGTCAGTTCGTAATCTTGAACGACGAATTATATGTGCCTCATGTTTCTACAGAAAAAGAATAAATTCCAATTTCCGATCTCTTCTCATACTTAAGAGAAACAGTATGTGGCGTCATTTTCCCCCTCACAAACTCAGATGTTGTTATATTTCCAGATGTTTTGTACATTGGAATATTTTTTCACAAGAATTAATGCCGAGAAAGCGAGTTAAAGTCAGGTTTGATTCTTCAGTTTCTCATTTTTATTAGAAGAAAATGTGTGTCGGGTGGGAGAGGGAGGAAGAGCCCAAAATATTTTATTCCCATTCACTAAAGACTTATTAGCGCAATTAAATTGCGATTTATAATCGTTCAATAACACTATAATTCGTCTTTAAAGGTGAGTCTATGGGTAAATGTTCGCTACCTTGTAAGCAAAGGGGCCCGAGGTTCGATTCCCGGTGAGGACACAAGTGGTTCAAATGCGATGTTAAACTGTAGGTCCCGACCTTAGGACCTTATCTGTATCCGTTGGAAGGCAATGGCAAACCACGATCAGTTCACTTTACCCAGGGGGCCTGCCTTCGAGCAAAACACCTATCATCATCAACAGCATCAATTATTATTTTTTTTTTAATTTTGAGGGATACTCTTGAAGGGAAGGAGTTACAAAATGTCAAATTTTGAGGTACAAAATAAGAAATGAGCCGTTTTATTTTTTAAGATAAATTATTTAAGTTGGCAGCTCTGTCTTAGTACTCCTTTCCTTTCTCTCGTAATCGAAGTTTAACGAATGGCCTGTAATGAAAAGTAACCTTTCATGACTCTTTTTATAAGATTACTTTAGAAAACCCCATCAAACTGTGATCTTCAGTTTAGTTTCTTTCCGATCCGACCTTTTCTCCATACGAACAGACGTACCAAAGAATAACAACAATCGACAGAAAGAAGAAAAAAGCCAATTCTTAATCTTCCCTCCTTCCCCGCCCATTTTCTTTAATCCTTGCAGTTGTTGCCCATGCACCCCTCCCCCTGTCTCTCTAGGACTCCATTGAAGGCAATTATACGCGTTTCACGAGACGTCTTCTTGTCTCTCTGCATGGGACTGTCTGCACACAATCACTCCCAACAGTGGTCAATTCAGTAGCCAACACTGGAGACCGATTACTTAACACAAAAGGCCAGTAAAACGGAAAGTGATAACCATCAACTACTTACGATTTCGGTTCCAAACAGAGAAACAAAGAAACAAGTTGAAGGGAATGGTGAAGCCAAGATCCAATTGAAAAGGAGAAAAAAAAAGTCGGAATGTCAAGCGTTTGTTGAAGAGTTTTTTCTTCTCTGTTTTTTTTTTGCTTGGCTGCAAGAAGAATAAAGGAAACAGCTGGAGAAAAAAGTCAAAAGAAATTTGTATTGTGTCTAATGTGATCTCTCAACAGCTTGGAGTGTGTTTGTATGCATGTAAAGGATCCATGATGGAAGAGACATTTTGGCAACAGTAGCCGGAGTCCAACCGTGCAAATGAGTTAAACCATGTTATTACTGGACTCCTTTTTTAAAATGCTGGTAATGTTTCTAGGAAAGTACTCCTGGAGGGGAAAGATCCCAAGTAAATACTTATCATTAGATTTGTTCTTTCAAGTCCGTTAGAGAATCAATTCTTGGTATACTGTTTATTATTATTATTATTATTATTATTATTATTATTATTATTATTATTATTATTATTATTATTATTATTATTATTATTAATATTATTTATCACCTGCAATTCAATCTAAAACTATTAATAGATGAAAACCAACACAGCTTTATGCAGGGTAAATCTATTGCTACAAATTTATGTCAAGCTATCAACTTTATACGAGGGTGTATGTGTTAGAGAAAAGAATGTAATACCATATGCATTGACATGTCCAAAGCGTTTGACTCTGTATTTCTTCCCACAATGAACTGAGTATGATGGACCTATCCCCAAGATACTTGAAATGATTCGCCAGCTACTTAAATAATAGAACGTTCCAGATAAACATTAAGAATACGATATCCTCCAAAGAGTTCATTGGTTATGGTATTCCACAGGGCTCTATTCTGAGGCCCTTAACATTTAATGGTTTTCTTAAAAACATACGTACAAATTTCACTCATGTAAAAAAAAAAACATTTACAGTATGCTGACGATTTAAAATTATTAGGTTCAGTTGAATATTCTCAAGATATTTCCCTAATACAGAGGGATTTCGATGCATTTGGTATGTGGAACCGAGAAACCAAATCGCAGATAAATATTGAGAAATCAAATTGCATTAGCTTTACAAATAAAACTAATCGCATAGAGAGTAATTATAGAATATTGGAGAGTATTATTCATAAAGTACAATCAATCAAGGATTTAGGAGTAACATTTAAACACAATTTAAAATTCCATAAACATATAAACACAATAATGATGCAGTGCAAAAAGAAAAAAATGGTTATTTACTTAATCAATGACATGAACTTGTTCGTGATAGAACTTCTATATTGTTATATAAGATGTTAGGTCTAAAATTTATTATGCTGTGACGGTATGGTATAGTAATACCAATACAGATTCAGATAAAATTGAGACTATTCAAAAATGCATTTTGAGATTATTGTGTTATAAGCATAAGTTAGCATACTACCAACATCATTATGAATATTGGTGTCAATATTTTCAAATTGAGCCTCTGTATGAACGTAGAAAAATTATGGATTTCCCATTTATTGATCATTTACTCACAAGGCAAGTACATTATAACGAATTATTGCAAAATATTCTTTTGATGAAAGTGTCTCACACATAATATGAGGAACCATAGCTTAATCATACAAAAACTCATCCGAAGAGTATCCTAACGAGAATGGTAACAAATTATAACAACTTGACGAAATAAACCTCAATCCAGGATGAAGATTGTTTATCATTTGTAGTCTTCCAACTTTTAGCTTCGATATAAACCTCATTATTCTTAAATGTCCTACTGTGAGTGTTAAATCTCAATAATTTAATTTTATAAGGGTAAAATTTTGTAAATTTACGAAATCTGAACCTAAATGTTTTGTAGTATTTTTACTACTGACTCGCGTTATATTGGCGGTAATGCTGTTCATTACACGTTAATAAAGAATTACAATTATTATTATTATTACTGCTCAGTAACTTAACAAATGAAACTATGGTAAAAAATAACAAAAAATCTCACAGCACAGAGAATTTCGGGTATATGTAATTTTGATCCATAATATGGTAGAATGCATTGGCGGCGAAACCGTGGGGATGACGGGCACACGTCCCCCCAGTATTACATGCGGTACGTTCATCTTCCACAATGCAGAGTTATTTTTTTTTACATGCTGAATGAAAGGAAGAAAGAAAAAACACCTATATTGTAGAAAGTGCGAATATTTTATCCTAACATTATAATTAATACATATTTTATAACATTGAAATTGAAGATTTTTACCGTAAAAAAATTTGCCGTAGTTAGTTCATTAACCATGTTAATGATAGATGTCATGTTTAAAAAATGAACTTTAAGCTGATAAATCGCACTCCCCGTCCCCAATATTATTTGCAAATCGCTACCCTTGGTAGAACGTTCTACAACTTTTGAGACTAAATGAGGATATCTAGCATCTGCTTAAAAATATACAGAGTATATTCTAGGTAGGAATTTCCGGAATATTGTAAAAAGGAATTGATGTTAGGGTTTGTTAGGAAGAAAGATAACAAGATGAAATAAAAAAAAAAAAAGATGATAAAATAAAGAACAAAACTTGTATGCAAGGCTCTACCAGTATCGGCTATAATTTACGTGTCAAAAAGTTTGCGCTACAGTGGGCTGAGGAACAATAGTTTGATTGACAAGCCACAACGTACCGAGCGATCGTAGCTTAGGTAGTACAGCTCTACTCCCGCATTGGAAAGGTACTGGGATCAATCCCAGCGCCCACCCACAGGGTGTACCAGGGGTATCCCATTTAGATCTACAATATGGGTACAATGTCCCAGAATATTTGAGATGAAATAAGGATATTCCTAGGATATACTTTTAAGAATATTAAAAGGATATTCTAGATTGGAGTTTCAGGAATATTAACAGAATATTGTGAGAATATCC
>JAGDQP010053222.1:0-13608 GCA_022664845.1 Lepisma saccharinum | reverse complement strand
TTATAGTTTCGTATTAGATCACAGATATTCACATATACACATAAAAAGTCACTATATTTCGTGTATTACACGTTTTAAAGTGTAGAGGAAGAGAGTGAAGTTCACAAAGTACAAGTTTGAAGAAACAGTCGCGACACGTAGCGGACAAAGCATCAAAACTGGAGAACAACTGACTGCCGTAGCGTAGGATCGTGCATGGAGGAAAATGTGGGAATACAGAGTGGGATCGTGAATGGAAATGTGTTGAAAATGCAGAGAAAAAGGGGAGCTAGATTTACTGAAGGTTAAGGCCAGTATTTATTTTCGCGCTCAAACCTTGAATAAAGGCATTCTCCCACAGACGGCGTGTTGAAGTGCTGGTCGCAGGGGGTAAAATGTGGATTATGGCAACCAGGAAAGATAGATCAAAATGGTATTGTGGGACTCGGTGTGCAAGGAAACTGAGCATCCGGTTTGTTGATAGTACAGAAGTGACGATGGTTATTAATTCGAATGTTAAGAGCACAACTTGTTTCCCCCACATAAAGGCATCACAGAACTTGCAGGTTAGGATGTATATAACATTAGGGGTGTGGGTGGCATGTACCCTTGGGATTGAAGGTGTACCGACCATTAGCAGTGTTGATAGTGATTGTGGGAGAAGTGATGAGAATGGAGCAGACCTTACATCTGGGTCTCTGGCATGTCTGGGCGCCGGTTTGGGGTGGCGGCAAAAACGATTCGTACGGACCAAAATGTTTCTAAGAGTAGGTGGGTGTTGAAAAACTAATCTAGGTTTGATGGGGAAGGGAACTTACTTTTTTCCCTTCCAAGCCGTACAACCACTTCCTGTTGTTAAAATATATCCTTTCCTTTGCCCGCGGACTAAGATGGAACTATTTTTGGGCCAAAAATCCACCTATTCCAGGCACACCTTCCAATAAACTCCATACTAGCCTTGAACACTTCCGCCCTTCCTCAAACATGGACCCACCTCCACTTCCTAGCAACCATTCCCTAGAACGTTACCTCTCCTCCATTATCTCTGTCAGCACCAATAGTGAGTTCTCACATCAGATGACCAACCAACCTAACCTAACCCATAACCAACGCAAAGCTCTTGTAGCGCTACGCGAGAAGCATGACATAATGGTCCTCCCAGCGGAAAGGGGTCCCCTACAGTAGTTTTAGACAAGGCTGACTACCTCCAGGAAGCTTACCGCCAACTATCCGATCCCAACATCTACCAGCCCACCACCACAGACGTAACCTACACCTACAAACAGAAAATTTCCGATTTTATAACCACTAATGGTCCTCGTGAGGGCATATCTGAAATGTCCATAAAGTACCTAATCCTGGACAGTCCACGTACCCCAACCTTTTACCTATTACCGAAGATCCATAAACCAGGTAACCCAACATACCCATTGTAGCCAGCTATAATTCCCCTACTGAACGCATTTCCGCTCTCGTTGAATCCTTCCTTCAACCACATGTTCAAGCGCTACATACGCGACACCTACTACTTCTTAGAAATCATCCGTAAATTACCGCCTCTTCCTTCTGACATACTGCTTTGCACCATAGATGTTACTTCCTTATATACCAACATTCCTCATGCCCATGGCCTAGCAGCTATGGAATTCTTCCTTAACCAGAGACCCAAAGCTCATAGTCCAACCACAGCTTTTCTTCTTAACCTGGCCAACCTAGTTCTCACATGTAACAACTTCACCTTTGACAACAAACACTACCTTTAGATCCGAGGCACAACCATGGGTACGAGAATGGCACCTTCTTATGCTAACCTGTTTATGAGAAAACTCGAACATGATTTCCTGCAAACTCAACCTTTGACCCCTCTTACTCTGGGTAAGATTCTTGGACGATATAATAATACTATGGACTCATGGTGAAACCAGTCTCAAGACATTCCTAGAACAACTGAACCAATTCCGTGTTGTCCAATTCACTTGGTCCATTTCCGGCAAAAGAGTCACATTCCTTGACGTGGACATCACCTTAGAAAACAACACTGACCACTTCCGTTCACATAAAATCCACCTTCCCATCCTTAGCACACCAAGAAAGCGATTCCTTTCTCCCTTGCCCTCAGAGGACAACGCCTCAATTCCACCACCTCTGCTGCTGAAACTTACAACCAACGTCTGCAGGAGGCTCTAGTCAACCGAGGATACCCTTCTAACCTTGTAACCAAACAGATCCGCCGTGCACCCTCACACACTAAATCCACTCAAAAATCCAACCCACCGGCTCTAATCACCCAGTTCCATCATAAACTAACCAAGGTCAATCAAATCTTACACTCTAATTTCCACATTCTCCAATCTGACCCAGACACAAGATCAATATTCCCCTCTAAAACCTAGATTAGTTTTTCAACATCCGCCTAATCTTAGAAACATCTTGGTCCGTACGAATCCCTTCTTGCCAACACCCCAAACCGGCGCGCACACATGCTAGAGACACAGATGTAAGATCTGCTCCATTCTCATCGCTTCTCCCACAATCACTATCAACACTGCTAATGGTCGGTACACCTTCAATCCCAAGGGTACATGCCATACCCCTAATGTTATATACATCCTAACCTGCAAGTTCTGTGATGCCTTTTATGTGGGGGAAACAAGTTGCGCTCTTAACACTCGAATTAATAATCATCCTCACTTCTGTACTATCAACAAACCAGATGTCTCAGTCTCCTTGCACACCGAATCCCACAATACCAATTTTGATCTATCTTTCCTGGTTGCCATAATCCATATTTTACCCCCTACGACCAGCACCTCAACACGCCGTCTGTGGGAGAAAGCCTTTATTCAAGGTTTGAGCGCGAAAATAAAACTTGGCCTGAACCTTCAATAACTCTAAGCTCCCCTTTTTCTCTGCATTTTCAACACATTTCCATCCACGATTCTACCTTGTACTTACACGCTATACAGTTAT
The DNA here is from genome assembly GCA_022664845.1 of Lepisma saccharinum. NCBI lineage: Eukaryota > Metazoa > Arthropoda > Insecta > Zygentoma > Lepismatidae > Lepisma > Lepisma saccharinum. The sequence goes on along the minus strand of JAGDQP010053222.1, from coordinate 10,659 downwards.
TATTATTTCAAGTTCCAGAAATCTACGCGCTACAGCAGTCAGTTGTTCTCCAGTTTTGATGCTTTGTCCGCTACGTGTCGCGACTGTTTCTTCAAACTTGTACTTTGTGAACACGTGAACTTCGCTCTGTTCCTCTATACTTGAAAACGTGTAATACACGAAATATAGTGACTTTTTATGTGTATATGTGAATATGTGTGATCTAATGCGAAACTAAGCTGTAAGTATTATCCTTTTTTCTCCTTCTTGTCTTAAATTTACCTTATATATATATATGAAAGGTAAATTTATATATATATATATATATGTGTGTGTGTGTGTAGATCTATATATTGTATGATCAAATATAACTAGGTGGTTTATTTTTTTATACAAGAATTAAATAAACTCCAACAGCAGGGGAGCAGAAAATGTCGATAAATAAATAGAAACAGCTTGTAGAAAATATTTCTGAAGAGCCTGTATTTGTCTAACCTTTTAACTACTGAAAGATTATTAAATACCCAAGAACATTTTATATAGAACTAGTTTAGCGTAATTTCTACAGGAAGTAGAACACCCCCAGGTCTATAATTTTGATTTTGTATTTTAATGTGTGAAAATAAGTACATCACTTAGCAAATTAAGTAAGCAGTAGGAGTGGGCCATGTGTTTAAAAGGTGCTTTGCACAGATTTGCCGGAAACCATCCGTAAACGCTCTATTTAACTTAATTTTTTCTTTTACTTGATTAAGAATTCTTTGACATGCATGTGGTGGAGATTACAGGGATCATATATCTAGGCATTAGGTTGTTAGGTCAACTCCATTATATGAGGATAATGTCGTTACAAGGTGTTCATGATAAAAGAGAAAAGTCAGAAAGAGTGAGGGGAAATGAATTTGGTAATGAAAGTTATGCTAATTTTTGTCACTTCTTCTATAACTTTCTTCTCTGCTCGCGGGCAGAATGATCAATTTGAAACACAAGGCTAATGATAGGAACAAGATGTACTTATAGATGTTGTTGAATACTTTATGCTTTAGTTTTAATGACAAATTGCCTATTATCAATTTGAGATGAATACTTTTGTAGTGTAAGAGAAGAACAAAGTTTACAACGCAATTGGTAACGTATGATTAATGCTTACTGAAGAAACAGATTTCGCGAGTAATTTCATATGTGTATTCTTGGAACAAACAGTAAAGATGATTTCCATTGAAATATTGTCCTCATGTACATTTACTGGTATCGGCTTCATCATTACCATCGACGTCATATTTGTTTCTGCTAAGCTTCTACTAACGGAATTGACTGTTGTTCAGATAGTTATTTAAGATGGTGCGTTTAGCCACATCAAATATAACCGACACTATTAAAGTATTGAACAGATGCTGAGGAAGAGTTCATATGTTTCTTTCGTAGGTAATATGGATTACTACTATATCCTCTTTGTTGTGAACATGACTGTAATGGCGAAAGATTGCTTCTTTATTTGCAATAGCTAGATTCAAAGACTTAGGCTAGTTATACATCAGACTAATTCACAGATCATTGTTTGAAGAAAGAAGGGTGTGTTATTTACTTTGTTGAATTTGAAAATGTCGGATCTGGTCTGATTTTGCTGAGAAGACTTGAATGGAATATCTTGTTGTTATGCAGCCTGTCTATATAGTATTCGCATTAATGGATATATCATGTGTCAAGTATATTAGATAAGTTATATTAAACACGAAATTGATACTATTCGTGGACTTCTATTGAGATCATATGGAAGTTAGCAAATATCGGTTTGATGGTCAACTTATATTGTTTGTATCTATAAAGGCTGAAGCTCATCATCTTGTGATATTTTGACTAGACTTGAAGATATAGGAAATCTCGGTGAAGTCTTGCTTTGGTCCGAAACCTAATCAGTACTTTGAATAGCTAGATAAGGGACTAACTTATTATGATCGAATAAGATGATGTATCTAATACATACAATAAAGCACCCTAAAAATTTGTAGATGTGTTTTGTGCTTTTAAATAGCGATCCTGTGTATTTAGCTACACTTACATTCTACCTTTGTTAATTAAGTATATAACAAACACACACATATACAAAGCATCGATCATCCATTTATATTCATTGCAAATTTTACTTTGATAGTAATATTTGTTTAAAAATTCTCTGTGCTTTACACAGAATAAATAGACATACCTATGTCGAAAACTCTTAAAGACATCAACTTTCATATGAAAAAGTGTTTTCTGTAAACCACCGATCAAGTGGAAGATTCGCTTGTGAGCAAATGCATTTATTTCATATTGCTCCTATGCTTGCATGAAATATGCACATTTTCGACAGTTTAAAACAACATAAAAGGTACTAATTACTATTAAGTCATACTTTTGTACAAAATTAGTATAAATTATACCTTACGTTAATAGGAAATAAAATTAAAGATAATTTCATTAATACTATAGTTTCATTGTATTCGGTGAATAGTAAATATGTCAGTGTAAAATAGAATTTTGATTTCATCTGACTTGTATTTACCTAAAATATTAGATAATCAGAACATGTCTGAAATAAGTCACAGAAACATACACAAATGCATTGAGGGTTATCATACTCGTAGAAACAAAACAATTAAAATAACACACACACACACACACAAAAAAAAAATAATAAAATAAAATACTCACATGACCAAATTTGTGAAATATCAGATAATGCTCTGCTGATGTGCTCATGGAACTTCCAAGCTTCCAGTTCATGAACTAAAAAATTATAAAGTCTGGCTTCAGAATACAGGTAAAATTTATTAATACCTTAATACGGTGTAAATAGTAAGTTACAAACAATCTAATATCATGAAGATGCACATTCTTCATTTGCCAAGGGAACTTTTTTCATATGACATATTTCTATAATGAAGCAATTGTACATATTTCTATAATGAAGGAATAGTTAAAACCCTAATGTTGTACAACGACCGATTTTTAATTAATATATAGAGATAACTGTAAAAATTACTTAGTTGAACGGTAAAAATGTTGTAATCTGTTAAATAGTATCATCATATTGCAAGTATTCGGAACATAAATATTATCATCATATTACATTGAGCATTACAAGAATTCAGAACTGAGTGGCTGAGCTCAGTTCGTAAAGCGTTGGTTTCGCATTTCGTAGGTCTTGGGTTCGCGCCCAGTGGTTGGTTATCTTAACTGACGGTTTTTCAGGATTATCTTCAGTCATACCAGACTGAAGTACCTTTAAAACTAGGTTCAGGTCGGCTTCCCTCTCAACCAAAGATGTCATAATGAAATAAGTAATTTTAAATTCAAAACAGAAATTCAGAAGCAAAAGCAAATTACGAAAACATCTTCATGAAGTTTCGCTAAATGTGAAGTGAAGTGGGGAAACGCACAATGTACCAAGAAACACTGCAGTCCATTGATAAATATCTGACATGTATGAATCCTAGTGATGTACTGTCTTCAAAACAAATATGGTTTTCTTAGTATCTCGAAATGTTTGGAAATACATGGACTTATAATTGAAGTGCTTTCTGCGTAGTGCTTAGCAGAGACAGGAAAAAAGCTCCTACACCAAAATTTAGAATGAAGAGGAACTTTATATATATTACTTGTACCACCGAAGTAATAGGTGGAAAAATAAAATTGAAACAAAATTATGTACACGCAGAAAAAACTCCAATGACAAGGAATAACTTTATCAGTTCAAAAGTTGCTCTACGTTGTTATGTCCTCTTCCGTGATTCTCTTAGTCTTAGTTAAAAATTACTATTAAGTTATTTGGTGGCTTCGATCATATTTTTACACGTGACAGCGGTCGCTGAATATTTATGTTATTTCAGGAATCATTCAAGATGCTTTTTGTAGTACAGTCATAACTGCATCAACAATAAATAACATCATACTTCATAAAATCGTCCAATGACATTCATTACATATCATTCAATTTTACGGTGGCTAAACGTGACGTATATTATCTTAAAAGTATAAATGATTCTTGCCAAAATGGCATATTAGCGATGAATTTCAAACTTTCTCATAACAGTTATCAGAATTATTTTAAATGTCAATTTCGAAAAACGATTTTATACAATTCCATCGATCTAAAAAACAAAAAGTGTGACGCTGTAACATAATAATAGGTTTTTACGTACTTCAAATCAGTCGGTCTATTTAGTCAACACTAATAACTGACAGGATTCACAGGAGTTTATCTAGAGAAAAATGGTCATCGATACGATTTTATCCCGTATCATACGTATCAACATCGAACACAATAAGAACATAAAACTTGTTCATGTGAAATTTGTAATGAATATTGGATTGATATTGTCACATTGTGAAGCTTTAGGCATCAATAAAATTTATCCATTGGCAACGACGTAGAAAAAAATTACCAACTGTATCAACACTCAAACTTATATCAACATTATAATATTCTTGTGTTAATTCAAGTTTGTAATTGAACAGATTTTGAGAATATGTTGTTACCACTGAAATGCATTATCAACAAAACATGTACTGCACGTGAAAGCAGTGTAATAAAAAATTACTGTTCTTACGTGTCATTACCTCCACACGTTTTTAGTTGTAACAACACTACGTTATACGTTATATTTAACGTTTTGTACTCTTATCTGTAGAAGTCATTACGAACAATAAATACGTAAAAGGAATCAGGAAAGGGAAAAATAGAAGTGTTTACAATAGTATGGAGATTTGTAACCTCCATTTGATAAGTAATTCCAGATATCGTTATACAAAGTGATTTTTTTTTTAATTAGGTGAGTTACTGTCTTGTGTAAATTTGAGTATCTATTTAATTTTGTGTTTTAATAAAGAATGTAGGAAAAGAAACAACATTTTATTTCATTTACCCCTATTCATAGGAAGATTTTTAATACAATAAATCTTGCCTCTTTGACGATTCTTCCGATGTGTGAATCTGACCTTTTGATGTGAGATGAAATTATATTGTGCTGTTGGTGCTATGTTAATGTTTATACTACCCTTACTTGGGATTGGAACTTTTGAAATCACCAATAGGTTCTTTACCTCTGCTTTTGGAATTCCTTTTGGCCATGCCCATGTATTATCGCATTCACAAGAAATTTCATAAATACTTACAGAATCTAACTGATCAGAGTAATACATTTTTAACTTAATGATTTTTCTACTTTTCAGAGGACATAATACCGGTATAAGATTTTATAAAGAACCTTTTCAAATTCTGCGTGATTTCGGAGCAGATATCTAATTTAATGTACAATTTTTTGTTCCTAAGGACGCTGTGTCCGTTTCTAATACCAATTAAATACCGCTATGGACAATACTGAAATACAAAATTCTGGCACAACCACAACTGAAATTTGCTGGATACCTTCGTTATGTTAATGATATGATACAGGATTATACTCTTTGTTCAATAATTTAAACTACGTTCGTTCCAACATAAAATTTTGAACTGAAAAACGAAATAATGGTGCTAAGAATTTTCTGGATTACAAGAAACCTAACGAATTTCACACAATGTCTACAGAAAATTTACTGTCTGCCGTGTTCTTCAATGACGGTATGCTTGTAGCTCCCAAAAACAAGAGCTGTGGCATACCTCCTCATTTAGACGACAGATAGCTGGATAACCATCTGTATTCACTAATACTAGTTATAAAAGTAAAACAGCAACTATTGCCTTCCATCAAGTCTCACAGATTACCGACAAAACCAAACAGGTATTTGAAGATGATGTGTTAGTGAAAGAAGCTACAAGCTACAGAATATTTGACCATTTTCAAAATAATGATGAAACAATGTCTAACAAACTCACCTCAGCTTTCTAGTAAAGCCTTAGCAAGAAAAGTTTAATACGTCTGCACTACTGCTGTCATCTCTCAGCTAAGAAGACTAACTTTGTCTCCTGGAGTATGCACACTCAAAGGAGAAAAATCTTTTGGATACAGTTTTTTTAGATGAAGGATGACAGCAGTAGTAGACATATATATAGTTAAGGATCTACTAGAAAGCTGAGGTGAGTTTGTTACAGACATGATTTCAGCATTATTTTGAAAATAGTCAAATAGTATCGTACTCGAAGTACACACTTGACTAAAGAACTTTTGACACGTACTTGACAACAGTGCCTTCTTTTGGAAGAAATAATAATCATAAAGAGTTTTGTCAAGAAAGAACTACCAGAATGCTGTTCGTTTATGCAAGAGTGTGCTGCCAATGACAAGAATGTTAGAAATACGAGCATAAGCTCATAAACAAGAAATGTAAAGTCCGACGTCCCTACTTCGCTGCAGCCACTTTCATCATCTAGGTTGGACTGCAAAGTTCGAACTATAGTTCAATTGTGTTTTGTGCTATTCTGCAACTTTCTGTTTGAACAAATTACATCGAGAACAATTAAAACATATCCCAATTATTTTAGTGTCGAATGGAAAATATATATTTACATCCCCCGCAACACAGAACTGAGATTTAAGTACGATACAGTATCAATAATTCATATTAATTCAGGCATCTATCGCACACCAATGACGCAGTATGGACTAATGCTCAACAATAGTGGGTTGAAATTAGCGGGTCCTGAATCAGCATCCTTTTCTTCTTTCTTAAAAAAACCAGGACCGCTTATTAACGAAATCTAACTTCTAAAAAGTTTCTTTGTATTTAAGTGCAAGTGGTCAAAGATAAAGAAATGTGTACGAAAGATAAAGAAATGTGTACAATTTCATGTGTATAAAAGATAAAGAAATGCAGGTTTTTACAGTGTGTATGTATTTCAGATTACACACTCAAATATACTTTTGGGCATCCACTAGTTTACTCTGTGAAAATATACCTTAATACTGCATACTGAACCATACATACTTATTACTTGTCCAAGAATTTCGTGCAAGCATAATACAGAAAATTAATTACAAATGACATACCTAATAGCGAGGAACATTTTCTCTTCGATCGAGTAACAGGATAAATTCAGCCGGATATAAAGCCCGCACGTGTAGAATTAATTTTCAGTTATACTTTCATCACCAATACCAGAAGTTTGATCAGTGTTTTAATATTTCTTCCTCTGTTTCACCATTCCTTCCAAACAATTCCATAAGTTTTCCACTGAAATCGATTCTGAAAACTTTGCTGTTCTGTCTAGCTGCTAGAATGCTTTGTAATGTTTGTTATGATAAAATCTAACAATTTTAAATTTGAATACTCAACACTTGTAGTCTTGAAATACTGAGGTACCGGTACTTACATTGTGTTCATCCTGGAAATAGTACACAATAGGAAACGTGTACATCCACACGATATATAAATAACATCCAGAAGCCGATGTAGAAGTAACCAAAGACTCTAATAGTTAATTAAACATCCCCATAACATTACAGATCAACCTCCAGCTTGAACAGTACCTTAAACACAATCTGCACGGAAGACTTAATTTGATCCAAGATGTAGACTCTTATAATTACAGAAGACAGAAGACAGATCACATCGATCAGATCACATGTTTCCAGTCCAGTCAGTGAGTCCACTGATTCATCCATTCCGGAGGTTCCTTTGCAACCGCACAAGCTTCTTAGCATCATGCTCCATATTTCAATACGTGTTCATTCACAAATCTGTTGTTGTGGACTTTCACTGATTGTCTGCAGCAATTAAAAAACGGCTTGATGTTGCTGTTTGACTCACTGACATGGTCATCGTCAATGAGCACTTCTTTCTACCGCTGTTAGAGCGGCGATAACGAAACGGAAATAAAAGAAAATCAAGCAGTTCTAATTAAAAATCAGAACCCGTAAATCAGATAAAATGATTTCATTAATGTCTATATTTTCGGGAAAGTAACCAATATTGACACAGTTAAAAGAACTACAATTGCCTTCTTACCCGTAATGGGAGAAATTGTGTCTTCCAATTACTAGATTAATTATTCGAATTAATCAAAAATTATATGTAAAGATAATTGTACTGGAATGTGTGTGTGTGAATGAGTGTGTGAACTTGCGCAAGTCAAGGTAAAAATATTCTATAATATGTGCATATTTTATATTATGTATAATTCATGTAAACTGTATGTATAATCCAAAATCTCTTTCCTACTTTTTTTTTCTGTTCACAGAAGAACTTTTTTGGCTGACAGTAATACTCTCTTTTTTTAGTTGCTTCTCTTTGTATCGGAAAAAGCAGTGACCTACAATCTCGCGACCTGAAAAGTTCAAATTCTATTGGCTAAGGTATAAGTGCGGGAGTTTTTCAATTTGAATAGAGTGACGGTTGTTTGGGGTGGTATATAAGTCAAGCAACTGCTCATTCACTCTCTCAGAATTCTCTCCGATTTTCTCATAAGCTTCCAGAGTAGTTCGGTGCGGAGGATCTGTAATGTGTGTAAGGTCTACCAATGTAGAGGATAGGCCGGACATAATTATTACAGCCTATGAATAGCTGGAAACGTACAGTATAAAGGCAAAGAAGGACAATGCTCTCAGTCTTCCGTCTCTCAACAAGCACTCTTCCCAGAGACCCCACAGAGCGGTCATCTTGCAGATGGAAGTAAGTACAATTCCATACCCGCCTCACGGGAACAGAGTACGTCCTTGTAAGCTTATATTCTTTAAAAATTTTATTCCTTCGATTTTTCTTCTTCATGATGTTTCTTGCTATCTATATTCAGTGCGAAAATAACACATGTCCGTGAAAGTAAATTGAAAAAGAAGTAAGATATTTATATCGTTTTTAGAAACTAATCATATATAAATAAAACTATTAACAAAAAAGAATTATTAGCACCTGAACGATGGATGCTTAAAGAAGAACAACGTCGATTGATGAAGTGACGCCAATTAAAGCGATATAAATCTCTTCATTCTGATCCGTAATCAATGTAAAAATCATTTTTAAAGTATCTTTTTATTTCGAGGAAGGGAAAATAGGAAAAAAGAATGAACGCGGTTACAGGAAAGTGAGGGCTGGAAATAATCACTGGGCTGCGATATTATTCTATTCCGTTCCCTCGAATGTAACAATACCGTTCCTCGATACGTTGCATATATAAGTACATTAGTCAGATACGATAATCGTTAGAGGGCGAACTAAAATAATTCGCATGTATTCAGCGTAAAATTTGAGTTCACGGAGCGAAGCGCGGTTAAGTACCGACAAAAAGGGCCCTGAACGCCTTCGAATTTTTTAGTTACATGAAATTAAGATATTACTCCCTTAACCGAATGTCTGCGTCCAAAAAGCGTAGTCTAAGCATTCCATTTAACGCCTTAGTTGTCGCCTGTGCTATAAAGAGAACAACTTGTCAGATAACCTATCAGATTACATTAACTACTCCATGATAAGAGGAGTTCTACTTTTATAGACACCAGATTGCCACTTTCTTTCTATCAGTCTTACCTTATTAATCGTAAAATAAACCATATACTTTTATATCTATCTAACCGAAATTCCTTGTGTTATCATTGAAGAAAAGATAAGAATGTAACCTTATCCTATAGTTACGTTCGAAATATTAAGAAAGGTTTTATGTCTATCAGGTATTTTGCTCATGAATATTACATTCATATTAATTGACTTATTATATTACTTACTTACTATGGTAGGCCTTATCCGTTAACAGGGCTATTCGTAGTAATTTTTTATGTTTTTTCTCCTCGCCTTTGACCGACGAGCCAAAGTTACTCAAAAGCAAAGTTACCAAATTATTAGAAGCATTAAAATAAAACTAATATAAAGAGAAAGGTGGTAAAAACATACCTTATCCTTCATATGCTCCATGACGGTGGCTGTACTGCCAGTACAATTAATAAGAATGAGGCCAAGAATTCGAGCTGGGTGTGCAAGGCCAAAGCGAGCTAATACATTAGCACCTGCTCCCTCACCAAGGCCGATCACATACTTCACGTGGAGGAAATCCAACACTGTGATCAAATCTTCACCCAAAATTTGTAACGTCGGAAACTGAAAGCTTTTAAAAAATATTTGGTCAAATACTTTAATAAAAATGATTTCACAATATTATTACCGGTACAGAATATTCTAACAACAAAGTTAGGACAAGAAAATAAGAAATATTGTTTAAAAAGAAGAGAGATATTTTAGTTTACATAATTGATGTACTAAAAATCAATAAGTTCTAGGTAAAGAAATAACGAAATCTAGCCTCCTGTAAATTAACGTGATCATGAACGTTTACTGTGATTATTTGTTTCCGCTTGGTCCAACTAAAACTAAAACCTCCGAGGTGGGGGAATGACATCCTTATTTTAAAGGGATTGTTGATTTTAAAAGATACATCTGGACTTCCCTATCAGGAACAAAATATAACATCGGTTTTACACGATCTTTTTCTAATGTTACACAGTTTATTATACACAGAGATTTCCAACATGAGGTACGGACCAGGACATGAAAATAATAGAATAATGGCGTGAAAAGATACATATATTAACATTGTAATATGAGATACCTGTCAAAAGTTTTGAAATTAAATGAACGTTATTACGAGTGGCAGAGTAATGGCTTATTTCGTTATTTAAGATCGACAAATAACAAAGCGAGCTCGTTGTCTGTCTGTTATTTTGACAAATTATATTGTATTGTGTTTTGTGAACACGCTACTGTAGTGCACATGCTGGGCGA
>JAGDQP010053221.1:1827-13608 GCA_022664845.1 Lepisma saccharinum | reverse complement strand
GAGTTATTGAGGAGGTACGTGGGAACTTGTGACGGTCGAAAGCTTGATAGCTACCCAATCAATTAGTTCTGGTCTGAAATCAGAAGTTCATTTTCTTAGATTGAAGAATATTCTTTTAGGAAAGGCAAAGATTTGGCCAGACAAGTCACCATGGCTTCCATGACGGCGACTTGGAACTGCAGGCAAGCTTCGACGGTGGTAATGTAAGAATGAGCAAGCTTTAAGCGTGTGTAATGTGTTCCTGTGGTGGCTTTTCTGTAGACGTTCTTTTGGAATTTGTTATATTTCCTCTATGGAGCCATTATTTTCTTTTAAATTGTAAATTTTTGTTGGGGTGTACTGAATTTAAGCTTTGAATCATGAAAACTGGTTCAGAGTCATTTCATTTAACGTACCACATCATCAACGTAACACAAGTATCTGACGAATTCGATTACGTCGGAACAGTTCTTTCTGTGATGTCCACATGCATCCTCTAGTCTTTGGTGATCAAACAAATGTCTTAGTTTTATAAGTTCGTCCATTTTAGGTTCATTGGTAGCGAAGGTATAGCAGAAGGGATCTTATACTCCCGCTCATGGTTAGAAAAGAAAAGTCTTGCATAGACTAGGTAAGAGCCGCCGAAAGTGTTAATTGGTACAGTAGTTTAGTGTTGCCAACTCTTCAAAAAAAATAGTTGTTTAAATTGCTTCCATTAGTTCTACTTAGATGTGGTAAACGTGGCAGAAACAGTGGAAACGTACTGTGGATTTTCCCGTACCGAAGGACCGCAGTTGTCAGTGTTACCAACCTCTTTTATGAAAATTAATGCTTTCATGCCTAAAATGCTATCCAGGGGCCGGAGCCGTCCTGATTGTAGTAGAATCGCAGCTCTATAACTTGTTTAACAGCGATAACTTATTGTTCGGTATGAAGATTCTTTACTGAATGTTACGAAGATTCATTACCAAACCTTTGGGTATAGAACTGTGCGCAGTATGGAAGTATAAGGTTAAGTAAAGCTGTATACGCTTAAAGTATTACAAGTAGAATGCTTTATAAAGTTTAAATATTTCAGCTAATCGGGTCAGCCAGTCTGCATGCCTAAGATATAAACGAATGAAGAAAATAAACATATTTATGTAAAAATAATAAGTAAATTAACGTATTAGGTACGGAAGCGCAGAAAGAATTTATTTTGACGTAATTGAATGATTGTATAATAAAGAAGTAAATTGAACGAGTTGTAATATCAGAAGATTGTGCTTTTTTAAAATATATATATATATTACTTCGCCAATTACACGCATAAGTGAGGCGCAAAGTTGGACAACTGAGGTTCTCAGTGAACCCCTAGACCACGCCACTGGTTTTGAAAACTTCTCTTAATGCTGCTCGGTAGTTGAGTACTTTAATATAATGTTTTAATGATCTTCAAATTAATCATGTATCAGACTTACCATAAAGTGACATTCAGTCCTCAGTGTTTTCAATTTTAAATATAGAATCACTATAAAAGCACACATGAATTGAATCGGCACTTGGAAGAAGGCAATAAACGCCAAAAAAGTTGAAAATCTACTTTTGGACAGATTTAATATCTGGAAGGGAACGCGCGTCTATAAGTGCATAAAGGAAGCAAAAAGCAATCGGTAAAGGTTTGAAAAACAAGTGTGAAAATTCCGTAAGTTCGAAGAAGGAAACAAATCTGGATTTATTTGTTCCACCTGCTTCCGCACAGGGTCACGAGATCGCAACACGGCACGAAATAGGGGTGTGCAGCGTGGGTGCCACCACTAGTTCCAGAAAAAATTGTTAAACCTCTAGAGATAGAGGAGGTTGAGATAGAAAAAAATGGCAACTCATATTTTTAAGATGGTGTAATCTAATATTTACTTGTTAGTAATGACAAGCGTTGATTTTAATGAAACATTAGATTTTATGGACGGAAGAAGACCAGCAGGGAGGGATGCTCCTTCGTAATTCTCATATCTGCTGCAAGCCGAAAAGAGAAGGAGGGGAATCCCTGTCTAACGTTGCCTGTTTAACATTCAGTTGGTATCCCCACCAATTAGATTACATCCTGCGCATACCCCTGACTGTTAGTTGATACGAACGGATATTGTGTCAGGAAGGTGTTTTCAGAACAAATCGTGCACTGTAAGGCTTGGTTGCCATTTTTTTAAAACAAATCAACGCAGAGCATTGACAAACGTTCCCAACTTTGTATTTCTAAATACAGGGCGGGGAGTGAGTTACCTTTCTCACCTTTAGTCACTTTTTTAAAAAAATTGTCACATTTTTTAGCTGTTAGTCGCATTTCTCACCTTTTTTATAGTAGTTTGTACTGGAAGCAGAAGAAAACATTAATACTTTACCTTAATTCGAGAGAATCTTTTTTCTTGCCCTGTGAAAATGTGGTGGACTGAGATAAACATATTTTTTCAAACAAGTGAAAAGCTTCTCTTAAAAAGCTAGTTTATGATGTCCCCAATGAACATTAACTGACAGATATCCAACAACGCTCCGTGAATTCCTCAATTCCTTATTATTTAGAATTATATAGGTGTCTAGGTTGTGACATGTAATCGTGTTTCTGACAAGGTTTCCTTACACTTGGAAAACCTGGAAATATCAGGGAAAATGTAAATTTGACAAACATCCAGCTTTTCACATATTTACAAAAAAAAAATAACTAAAGGATGTAGTTATGGTGTAGATGAGGGCTTTATTAAACTGTAGATGTAGATTAGTACATCTTGTGCAAAAGTTAAAGCCAAAATTAACCCAGGGGGGTTACAACTTGTGACCACGGGTGTGTATCGACCCCGGGGCCCTTCCTAGATTTAACCATACTTCTTGCTTCGGGTTAAGTCTGTTTTCAATTTTATTCTGTCATCTTTTCTTTGTCACTTAATTCTGCCAACTTAGCCTCGATTATTTAAGGCACTAAAAAACTGGAAGGAGAATTTAAGCTAAAGAACAAAACTGTTCAAAATATTGCTATATTATGTGTGCTTTCTGATTATTTATGTATATATTTTAATCCTCTCTCGATAAACGAAAATCTTCGCTACTTATTTCATTCTTTTCAAAGAAAGATGATGATGTTACCCAATGATTTCTTGTAAAATTACTCAAGTGTTTCATAGTAGATAATTTGAAGATTTTAACCTTAAAAACTGGTGTGTACTAAACTTTAATTTATTGTATACTGAGCTTCAGCTGGTGTATGATTTTCAAACTAGAGAATTTCTGTTACATCTTTAGAACTTCCGGTAATTTTCTTGCCTTGTGATGCTCAATGTAAACACTATTTTTAAGAGAGAATTTGTATCTTGAAGTTGACACATTTACATTCGGGCTAAAGTTATTGTATCATCACAGCTGTTTCTGTGTTGTACAAATTAGATTGATGTTAATTGTCAGGTGATTATCACTCTTCATAAAAATGTTTGTATTTACGCCTTACATTTTTCTGTAAACAGAAGGCAGTTTCTATGAGCCTTCATTTATTACTAAATCAGTGTGACTTGAGTTACCTTTTCTTGTTTTCTTCTGTTTTTTCATGTGATATTTATGTGGAAGTACATCAGAATTTGTTAGATTGGAAGTAAAATAAAAGTCTGTATCCTATCCAGGACATAACTAGTTTTAGCCTGCCTATTTAGTAGAGGTTCTTTTGAAATAAAAGTACTTTTTAAAAAGGAAAACTTATACTATATAATAGTACCAAGTACTAAATTGATAAGGTCCTCAATATCAGTATGCTTACTTTGACATATTTTTAATTAAGGAAGTAGCACCTTTCTGAAAAAAAAAAAGTCACTTTAGTCACAATTTTCATATTCATAATTCTTTACCCTTTTAAAATTAAAATTTATAATGAAGTATATTTAATAATATATAGGAATTATGACGTAGAATGCGGAGAGCAAGTCACCTTTTCGTAACTTTTGTCAGCTTTTTTAAACTTTCACTCACCTATTTTGACAGCTGCAAGCGTTCCCCGGCCTGTTTCTGGTACGTAAACAATAAGCCAATAAGACCGAACCGTGTGCTTATTGTTTAGTATTCGTTTTGGCATCCTGTTTCTATTTATCCTGCTATCGTATTCACACATTCGTTTATCAATATTTGTGTTTGCCTGTCAGTGTATTCTGTGTCACATGTACAAATTTCGTGTATAGATGCCAGAAAGAAGTTAACAAAAGAAACGCTAATTTATTGGATTTACGTCAAACAACATTCCGACTAACACTATAGTAAATTCAAAGAATGCAAATGACACTGAATTTGTTCCTTCTTTCCATGTACCATCATAAGGGTTTTCGTATGTGTTTCACTTTTTCTTACAGGTGAATGTTGCTGATAGGTTTCACCTAATGCCCATCATAACTCCTGCTTACCCACAACAAAATTCAACCTTTAATGTTTCTATATCAACTAGAACTATAATGCAGGATGAGTTTAAACAAGGGTTGCTTATCACGGAGGACATTATGTTGGGCAAATCGTCGTGGAGCAAATTATTTGATCCTCCAAATTTTTTCCAAAAGTACAAGTGAGTATCTTCATTTACATGTTTAGTAATGCAATAGTCCCTCTGAGTTTTTGTTAAGTACTTTGGAATATATATGTTGTTGTATGAGAGCACATGTATTTTAGTAGAACTATCGGGGTAATCGTTGAATAATACTAGAAAGCATGTCCGTGGCGTAATTAATTTGGAATGTAGTGAGAATTCTCGACTAAGGAAAGTATAATATTTTCTTTTAAATGTTCTTGAATTCAAATGTTTTTTAACTTTTCACATAAGCTTCACATGTTGATGGCTGAATGACGTGGCATTTTGAGGGGATACAAAAAGAAAGTAGAAACTAATATACCGGAATTCCATTTGCTTCCAGAAATTAGGGCATTCTACACCATTGGTACTATTATCGCTTTTATTAAAATTAGCTAAGTGTTTTTCGTTTCGCGTTTGCCTTATATTCCTATCCAACGATGGTTGATATTTTGAGCACTTCGTAATACCAGCCGTTAAGTGTAACCAGTTTTGTCCAATAAATATTAACGTGATTTATACATTCTCATTCGACTTTTGAATATAGTGTGTTGTTTTCATTAAATTCTGCTGGTTAATATGGATAAGTAAGCAATATTAGACGGACAGTTGCAAGAAGTAACAGATCAATGAAGGCTGTAAGGTGTGAAGTTGTTGCTATGGACAAAAAGGGGGAAGTTGTTGCTATGGACACATTTCCAACAGAATTTGCATGTTATTTATTTTTTTTTTTTTTTGCGGAGTTAGTATCTAGTTTCAGAATACTCCATAGCTTCCTCTCTTACACAAGTAACTTGTAAATAATAATAATAGTGTAGAATTGAATGTGTCATTGTTCGAGATAATCCTGAACATTAGATTATGTTGCGAGACGTAATACTTGGCTGTGTTTTTATATTTTATTTTGCAAAACTATCAACAGAAATATATTGTGAATGTATTTCTAATTTGAAATTAATATGTTATTTTCCAGACATTTTATAGTTTTACTAGCTAGTTCTGCGTCCGCGGAAGATCATTTGGAGTGGTGTGGTTTAGTAGAATCAAAAATTCGGCATCTTATTGGAAATCTTGAAAGGAATCAACATATAACTCTTGCTCATGTAAACCCTGAAGGATTTTCACAGCTTGAGCCGGAACCGTAAGTACCCTTTTGTCCTTTTCTGAAGCATTGTGTTCAACATTTTTTGTTAGACTTACTTTCACTGAATGAATGGTGAATCAGTTCATTAAGCTCGATTAGTTAGCTTTGGTAGGTCACCTTGTACTGCACTTAATGAGAATCTCGTTCTGCGTAAGAGAAATTACTAGTGGTATCTAAAATGAAAGGTGTATAGAACATGACATTATGGTGGAATATTTAAGTTGCTATGAGTCAACATGGATCATTGGAATGTAGCATGAATGGTTTGTGTGGAATATGAGGCGGTCGGTGATTAAGTGATTGCACTAAGATGGAGTGTATAGTCACTGGGTTCTCCCCTTCCGAGGAATCTTTGAGGCATCTGAAGGAACACCTAGAACGTCCGTTGGTCTTCCTGTAGACTATGGTGTTGGTGCCCCGCTGAGGTGTTTGGTCAGCGTGCTAGGGAAAACCACTGGGAAAATTTTGCAGTCATATTTAATCCCCCACTGGATAAGACCTCTCCCGGAGGGAGGAGTTGGACTGTTACTTCCACGCTGACCAGATGTGTTGGGAGAGGAAAACCGAAGCTCTCAACTGTAATCACCACTGTCTTTTATTCACAATAGCTCCCCATTTGCATCACAGTGCCGGGTGGGCACCGTTCCAGACCTCCTCGCTTTGGAAAAAAAAATAGCTTGGTAGAGCCGGGAAAAGAACCCGGGACCTCACGATCAGCACTCAGCGACGATAACCACTAGACCAGCGGTGCGAACAATATATATACATACAACCTTTTGTATATGAGATTCTTTCAGAGTAGGTTTCTATATAAGCTAATTGATGGTTCCGTTTTAGTCTTTCCGATGCCAGTAATCACGCAGAAATGTAAAGAACATTAAAATAGAATTTTCGTTGAGAGAATTCTCAGTATTTGGTTTAGACCATATACTGTATAGTAACTAAATATAATTCTCTTCTACATGTAGAAGTAAATATTGCAGTTCTGAATGTCTTGGATATTTATTGTAATTCCAGTCAGGTGTTGTAGTTTCCTATTTTCATTGTAAAACTTGTTAGTTCTTGTTTAATATTCGCATGTTAAGAGACATTTATAAATTCTTGTGTTTAGTGCAGTTAAGGAGTAAGAGGGCTCATTTTTTAAATATTGTTTTTATTCTTCTAGAGACAAACATTGCACAATGTGGTTCATTGGATTAGTGTTTGCGAAGACAGAGAATCTAAATGTTGACTTGACGTACGACATTCAACAATTCACTGATTCAGGTGAGTATCACGGTAACAGTACCGAGGGTCGTATTCCACGAACTTAATTTTTAAGTGTACACTCTTCGCGTTTCACTTTGCAGCATTGGCAGAGTCAGAACTCTTTTTGTTTCATGAATTTTGGTATTTTGAATTTTTCTATCAGGTAACAATCTTTGCTTTAACGTTTACTCGGAAGTTTGAAGAGAGAAAACAAACAAAAATTATATTGTACGTCATTAGTTGATGTTGGTACAATGTATTACAGTAAGTTTAGACAGACATCAAAAACATATTTTTAATAATATAAATAAGTGGCATATCCGGTTTCATTTCGTAGTTTTTTTTATCACTGTTTGATGTGAGAATGACACGTTGTTGGTTTCGTGGAATAGGTTGTTAGTGCGTGCCTCAACTACTATTGAAATTGTTTTCTTAGCGGCTGCTGTGTGAATCCTATCGACGGAAGTACTTCTTTTATTATTATTTTCAGGAAATGTAATAGTAACTTCAGGCCTCCCAGTGGGTCACCATTTCAACTAAAAGTAACTTTTTTTTAACTAATCAGAATCACTTTTAGACTTAAAATAAAAATGAAGTAATGAGCCATTTTAAGATTATGTAGTAGTCAAATGCCCTTTCAATGAAGAATTTATTGTTTGTTATCGAATAATGGTTTTAACGTTTGTGTTCATTTATTTAGTGTTCAGGGTGTAGCTTTTGGTTGTTCTATAGCACGGCGTTCGAACCCCTTCATTAGTCATTTGAGTAGCACTACCACAAAAATATATAAAAATATAGATTTTGGTTTCTCCATTCACGATTGACGAACATCCAAAAAAACGGAGAATTCAGTGATGAGAAAATTTCGCTACAGTATGTGTTACTCATCTCATGAGAAACATGTGAAAAAAATGGCGTCCCTTGCTTCTGGAGTTCGTAGTTTATGATCACATTAAAAAAATATTTGTCCACAACAAATAGCTCATGGAATTGGCGTAATTTGTTTTAACTAAGCATCTGTTAAATTACTTAATTGGTTATCTTTTATACTGTAGATCTTTCTATTGTTCTTGTTTCTTCTTCTGCCAAGCATAGATTTTCGTGTCGAATATTTTAAAGGCTGTTGAAACAAATGGATATTATTAGTGCTTTAAAAAGTATATATGATGTACGTTTTCTCATAGGTATTTCTCATCGAGGAACTGTAGAAGCTTTACAATTCAAACGTAATGTAGTGAAGTAAAATGTATTTAATTTTTATTACTGGCAGTTTTGCGCAAGGGAGTTTTCTTCAAAAGGTATTGACTCAATACACTTACGTACTCAACTCCCGATGATCTCCAGTGCACTGTATTACACTAAAAACTTACGTTTCGTGCAAAATTATAAACATCCTCGGAGAGGGGGCACGCAGGAGAATTCAATAAATATTTTAAACTTAAAAGTGTGTGCTTGCTGGTTACTTACACTGTGAAATAATTAGCTAGCAAAGGTTTTTAGGTTAGAATTCTCTTGCGTGACCCATCTCGACGTTGTTTGCGGGTGCAAACGATATGACAGTTTTCAGTGTAATATGGTTCACTGGAAATCATAACAAAAAAGATATTTCTGGCCAAAATGTCAAAAGCAGCAAAGCGTTCATAATTGTAGTTAGTAAATATATTACACTGTAAGTTAAATGTAAACACGAACCATTGTAAATCAAACGTAAGAAGCAGGCGTTGATTTAAAGCTTCTATTCTTAATTTTAGTAGCATGTTGATAACAGCAATAGCAAGCACCACTTATTTATCATTGCAGTTCATAGACAAGCACTGCAAATCAAGATGCTGAAAGAAGGCATGAAAATTGAAGCGAGACATGTCAAGAGGTAATGATTGTTTATTATTTTTTTTTTTTATTTATTTATTTATCAGTTATATATATAGCTTGTGTACTTGTTTTGTGTGGTAAAATCTGTATTTTCTAATTATGAACATACCTAATAATGTAATACCTCACCATGTTAACGCAAAGTAGAGGACGTTTCGTGGTATTCAGTTTATAAGTTTACGTAAACGTACAATTACAAGTGGAAGTCTTATTTATATCGGTCTAAAGAAAGAACTGTACCATCTTAATATAGATAAATTTCTTGCGAGGTTAGTGTTTAAGTAAGGTTTGCTAGTGTTTGCGCGGTCCTACATAGTCTCGACATGCGGCATGAAACGAGGTGAGGTGGTTCAGTTCCACGCTCGACGGCCTTTGCCTCCCAAGGTACCTAGGACACTCTGTACTTTCATAGGAGGCTGAGTGCACCTCAGAGCGCCAACCATGGAGGCACTGAAGATGATTCTTCAGCGTTCTGTCCGGGATTTAAACCAAGGGGCCCGATTCGTAGTCAGACTCGCTACCATCTGAGCTAGACTAACTCGGACATTGCTGTTTTTATATTTAGTTACTATTTTAATGCACGGGAGTTATTATTACTATTATTCAGTTTCATAGTATTAGTTTCAAATATATGCATAAGCATAATACGCAATGGGATTTTGAGGCTTTGATTTACTTGAGTATTTTAACGTCCTTGGCGTCAGTGTAGAGTAAAATCTAAACACTATTGAACGTTTCGGACCTGTTCTTTGTCAAAATATAGAACGTAAAAATTTGGAAAGACAGGAAAGAAAAGGAGAACTATCTACACTAGAGATTAAATCTTTTCCTTCGTGCAAATTTTAAAAACGGAGTTGCCAAATAGTAAGGTATGTAATGACAGATGAGACTTTAGATACTGTGATGTGTAAACAGTGGTAAATTTGGTTCTATATTTTGACAAAGATCCTAACAGCTCCGAAACGTTAATATAGTGTTAAAGTTTTTACTCTGCACAGACGCTACGGAGGTTAAAACACGTACGTAAATCATTGTTTAAAAATAATTCGGTCTTTAAGTGAAATGAGAGCTTAAAACACGTAAAAATATGTGCTGTACTTTCATCTTTTGGTAGTTCTCTTTTCAGAAGGCTTCTTTGATTACATCACTAAGTTTTTTGGTCTCTAACCTGATACCTTCATCGGGTGAAACTTATGTGACCCTGCCCGAAGAAACCGACCTTATGACAAAAATCAACTTTTTGAGTAAAACGCATTTAAATTTCGCCAACACTTCTTCCGTTTACAAATCGAGTTTTAAAAGATAAGTTTTGACGATATAACGTTGGCTACCCTGTACCCAGTCGATTGTTGTGTACAATTTGTGCATAATAATACAGAAGGTTGTCCTTTGGAAATAAGGCCGGAAGGCCTTTCATTACATCGACAGAAATATCTTTTTAAGGAATAAAGAATGTTAATACAAGATCGAGAGAAACAGAATCAATTTATAAAAAATAAATTAAGTAAAAAGAAAATTATTATTAAATAAAACTATTTCTTTAAATATAAGAAAATTTGTAAACTATATGTTCCGTTTACTTCTTTATATCTTTTTAATATTAAGCTTTGAGACTTGTTTTATTCGATTCAGAAGGCTTTAAAGATTTCAAAACCACTAAAATTGAAAAATTTCGTCATAAGGTCGCTTTCTTCGGGCAGGGTCACATAAGGAAAATACTGTAAAAGGTGTCATTTACAATATTATTTTGTAAAGCTTGTGTAAAAGTGAAATACGAAATTACCAACACGCAAGTTACATCACAGCAGCATTTGCATTATATAAGAGTTTTACAGTATTCCATACACATTTACAGAATGTTGCAAAATTACTCCGACGAGTGCACCTCACGAGATTTCTGATGACATGAAAATAAGGAAAGAAAATGTATAAACCATCCAGGGTGCACAAATGCTCCGTTTCGGCACTATATACTGCCAAAAGTGTGAGAAAATTAAACTCCAAAGCTTGATATTTCTAATACCATTAACAAAAGAACCTAGGCGGCATGGTACTCCCAAAGGCTTCATTATACAAAAATGGATACTTCTAAATCTGTAAGGGATTCCCCAAAAGAAGTAGGGAATTTCCTGTAATTCTCTGAAGTAAAGGTGGGTCGAAATAGGCGTGAATGGGATTACCTTCCGGCAAGTAACAATAATTCGTGTGAGGTAAGTCGATATCTCAAGCAGATGTCGTATGCAAAACTATTATATAAAGGTGCATGGTTGCATAACAAACAGGGGTAAGCATTGATTTCATTTCAATGAACGCTTGGTGTGTATATCAGAAAAAGAGACTCATTACCCGGTTGGATGGCGGTGATTACGTCTATCATCTTTACTCATTCGGAAAGTCGCCATACTCGTGCTTATTTCGACCCATTATTTACTCCAGAGAAAGTTTGGAATCCTCTACGTCCTTGGAATGCATTGCACAATTTTGGAGTATGTATTTTTTTTGGATGGAACCGGTCTCAATTCTTTGAGGGCACCATGCCGACTCACTTCTACTGTTAATGGTATTGGAAATATCGAACTCTTAAGAGTTCATTTTCTCACGCTTTCGACAACCTTTTATAGTGCCGATACGAACCATTCGTGCACCCTCGATGGTCTTTTTTTTCATCTCATGAAACTCGTGAGGGGTTATTGTTGATGTTATTTTTCAACATGCTGTTTAAACAAAAAAAAAAAAGAAGAAGTCGTTACACGAAATAGTCTCGGGCTAGAGACCAAAAAGTATTTGATGTGCTGAAAGAAGATTCCTTGAACAAGGACTATAAAAGGATGCAAATACATTATTTTGTTTATTCTACAATTTTAGTCCTTCGAGCGCACTAATGCCATTATTTAAAATATATTAGAATCACTCATAATTTCCATAAGAAGATTGATTGTTTAAATTTTTACGGTATTGTGGAAAACTTCCT
>JAGDQP010053220.1:0-13609 GCA_022664845.1 Lepisma saccharinum | reverse complement strand
TTGACAAGCATCAATTAAGTTATACATATGAGTTAGTCTTATTAACTCTAAACTAATATTATCCACATGGCTAGAATCTTCCCCCTGACGGGTGGCGTTGGCAACCATTCATACTATTGTGTGCAAAGGACTTAATCTTTGAAGCTCTAATACTATATCATTCCTAAAAAGCGATTCTCGATCTGTTTTGAGATTGTTCCCAGAGGGTAGATGAGCACACATAATTGCCAAGTCATTTATTTTACCTTTTATCATCTTTCCAGATTAACAGAAATACACGTCGCGAAAATTAAGTTTCCTCTAACTGCTATAGAAGTATATCTATTTCGTCTATAGATAAGCCAAGAATGTACATTTTAATTATATAGTTTTAAGCTCTGCTTGAAAACCTCCTTGAAAGCAGGCCACGTATCCTTCATGAAAATTCAAAAACTTTAGACGTATTTGTATTTTGTGCGTGAACTGCGTGTTACAAAGGTTAAAGGTTAAGCCCTTTAAGATTACAACAAACAATATCACTAAGTTACCTTTTTTGGTACTTTCATTTTGATCACCTTGTAAATTCAACTCAAACACAATGAAAATATGATTAACTTTGCTTACCGCTTTTGGTTTTGTGGAAATTACTCACCTTATTTCACCCTTATAATTTGTCGCTTTCCTTGTCTCCACGAAGTATTTGTGATTGACTTAATCTTTCTTTTAGCGCCTGCAATGACTCAGACCAAGTAACACGCTTTTCCTGTTCCACACTACAAGACGAGAGGAAGATTTTTTATTGCGCGAGAAACGCTTTCCTTCTCTTTCGTGTAGCACGTTTTGTAAGAGGAAGAAGAGATGAAACGTTTCCGTCAGTACGTATCAAGGCCTCACTTGTTTCACTAGATAGACTAGAATATTCTTGGATAGACGAGACCCCGACTTGTAGTCGACAAAAGTTGGGAGAAAGTCTGCGCCGACCCATAAGTGACGTTTGGTTGCCGGGCCGCCGTTGATCCCCCGAATTACCTGTATAGGTCTGTAACCCTGCCCGTCGGCCCACTTTCGCTGACCAAATGTCGCCGTTGCTTGTCTTGCTTGGGTGTTTTCGCAGTAACTGTTGATTACTAGGGGTGTCACATAATGCTTATTACTAATATTACTAAGGTAAAAAATTAATAAAAATATGATAGCAATTAAACTAAAAAACTGTCTGATCAATAAGAAAAATAATAAACCGAAATTTTAAAATAGATCCAGAATAAAGGTGCTAAGCCGGGAGTGAGGAGAAATGATAAACCGAGAAAATAATGGAACTAGAATAACGTTATTAAACCGAGTGTAATCTACTTTAGGGTATAAGATCCTGAAAAGACAATTACAACCCAAGTAGCATTTTTCGTTGCCCACGGTTGCCCAACCGTTGGCAATTTGTAGTAATATTGGCCAAACCCACAATAAAATTGCCAACTACAAATTCAACAATCCGCCAGCCATCGGTGGCAACATGCAAAAATGTAACAGTGCTATAACGTAGGCGAATTGTTGTTTACGCAACGCGTCGTAGTGGCGAATGGCATGTATGTTTTACTTTGTCAAGCCTACGTTGGTGTTCCGTGCTAAAACTAACGCATCAATCAAGAGATGGACGCGCAATTTGCGAACGGCGGTTGTATGTTGGCCCTGCGTAACATTTGCAACGTATTTTCCGAGGAAATTCACAAGTTGGCCCAACAAGGAACAACAGTCAGTTTAGTTACTTCCCAGGATGCAATGCGTGTGACGCCGTTTGAAGTGGACAAAACCACAATTTATGGAACACTAAGTACTTACGGTCTACATGATTTAGGAAAACACACCACAGGTTAAATGACTATAAATAATACAGTGTATAGAATAATAATATAGAATAGTTGTGTGTATAATAGCAGAATGGAAACTAGACTGTACAGATAACTTGGCAGAGGACTTCATATAGGGAGGGTGTGAAAATATGGCGGTTATAAAGGGAAGATATCGCTGCTAATGATTTATCTGTTTCTGTTTTCACAGAAGTTGGTAGATCTTGCAGTGAGGCGAATCGTATGAGACAAGTGTTAAAACTGCTGTAATTTTGAGGTCTGAAGTTGCAAAGTGAACATTTTCCCCAAGGGTCACAGTGTGTTTGTAAATGGTTGGGCCATCCGAGCCGTCCACAGTATGCCAACAGTGCGAATTGCGAAAAGTTACTTTAATTAGTGATCTATTGCAGAGCTAAGGAATATCGCTCTTCATTTACTTTTCTTATACAAACATACGAGTGAACGTGTTTGCTACAATTTTTCCCTGGGTGAGCTGAAAATAGAGGTAAATATCGTTCAAGCGAGAACTGACTGTATATTGTTACAATACATTATATAGCCAATGAACATTAAAGGTTATGTTATCACGACTTTGATATATTGCCCAGGAAATTGTTGCGCACTCTAGGGAATATCAGTGAAATTAGTGCACGGCATATGGAAGATAGCATAAGTTGGAAACGGAGTGAGTGTTAAGCACTTAAAATAATATCCAGTAAATAGAACAGTCAAGGCTCAAGTCTTGAATTGTAGCTGCCAATGGTGATGCTGCTAATACAAGAGATGATGTTGCAAAGTCAAGGGTAGATGTGTTGTTATTTAAGTTAAGAAAACTATCCACTCGGGAAGTCCTATGTTTTCAATCGTCATGAAGAAGTTAGAGTATGCAGTCCAGGTATAGCAAACGTCAGCCAGTTGAACTATAGCCCGTCAATGAACATTGGATTGAAGCAGTACACAGGGCTTATTGCTATAGAGGCCGGGGACGTTTAAAACCCTCACTACCGGAAGGGAGTATTTTTATGAGTCATTCTGAATTGGTGAACAAATGAAGTAAGAACTATATTGACTTTGTGCAGTTTCAGTGGGTTAGTAAACGTTTGTCAGGAAGTGGAAGTGATAATTGAATTTGAACTTATTACTATTAAAAGAACGGAGAGAAATTCAATTCGTTTACTTGCCAAATTCTGGTAATACTTTGCGCTGCCCGTATATATACATATAAAGTAACAATGAGGAATAAAATTTTTGTGGAGGTCACATAGTTTAGGGGCAGAATTTCTCAGAAAGTAATACCGAGCTGGCGAAGGCAGGTCAGTACGTTCAATCAGTGAGAGAACAGATATTTCTCGTAAATATATACTGAACTCAACTTTAACTTGCAACAAAAGTAGTATGCCAAAGTAGGCCTACTCACGTATGTACAATCATTGCATTCTCTCATATTTTTAAACAGAAAATAGGAAGAGAGATTAGTGTCTAAATGTTCGAATTGAAATGCAAGATTGAATAATTCTATTCATATTTTTGTCTGAATCAGACGAACGAGCTATAAGTGGAGATAGTAATTCGTTGTGTTTGGTGTATAGTTTGTAGCCACGCTGCCGCCAACAACGTAGTACAATAAGGTTTATGTGATAGTTATGACCAGGTTGATAGAGGACAAACAGAAAGTTTTATTTTTCTTGTAGTTTGGAATTCTGGTCTCAGCTGTGTTAGAGAATTCTTGGAGGTTGAGTTCTTAAATAGCTCCTGGAACCGGTTAGAATGCTGTTGGTCATTATCGTGAGGCTCCATTGTCCATTTGGGAGTAGGCAGCCTGTCGAATATGGTGGCACCTAGTAATTAGTTATTTAAGTACAATTCGTATATTGATAGATAGTTTGCATACCTAAAGAATACTAGTAAAGAAAAGTTCACATATCTAATCCTAGGCGGGGCAGCGTGTGGAACTTTGAGCTCGGACGATGTGCTATATCGTTGGTCGCCGTTCGACATCTTGATATGTTTATTCATTCATAGATGAATGAATAGAAGAGTAATAACTCAAGCATTTGTTCTT
This sequence comes from Lepisma saccharinum, assembly GCA_022664845.1. Classification (NCBI taxonomy): domain Eukaryota; kingdom Metazoa; phylum Arthropoda; class Insecta; order Zygentoma; family Lepismatidae; genus Lepisma; species Lepisma saccharinum. The sequence goes on along the minus strand of JAGDQP010053220.1, from coordinate 9,727 downwards.
AAGAGGAATAGAATGTCATGAGGGAATTTGTAATATTGCTTGATGTGCATTGTATAAGGCTGTATAGCACTTGAAATTGTGGTTTTCGAATAAAGTTTGTCCCATTAATTTAACATTTTTATTGGAGGAAAATAATTAAAACATACGTGAACTATTCAGAACTTTATTTATAACTGCCAATATTTTCTACAAGTGAGATAAATCCCATAGGTGGTATCTGTCTAATATCATACGTAGTATTACTTGCCTGTTTGTGTTAATCAACCATTTTTAATATCTGATCTAGCAGTTTTAAGTTGTGGAATATTTTATTAAGATAAAAAAGGCTAAACATATCCATACGTTGGCTTCATACTTAAAAAATAAGGATAAGTACTCTCTGGACAATAGTAAAAATACATTCTTGTTTACAGGATTGTCAAGGATAAAAGGTAATATTCAGATATTTATGGCTAAACCTTGTATAAGGGTTATACATTCCATTTGATCTCGTCTGGTGAGAAGAAAGTAAAGAAATATTACAATATTTCGTATAATCCATTTGATTTTGCCACATGATTATTCTGGCAAGTGGGGTGGAAATTCAGTCGATTAAGTCGTAGTAAACGGGTACTGTCTTGTTATTGACGGGTCTTCCAGTCACGACATTTTTCATCAAATGAATAATCTCTTTTTGAATCCTATTGCGGGAGTTGTAATAGGGAGGAATTCGTCTTAGTAGTTGAGCGGTGGAATTCTCATTGCTGAGTTCGTCCTATTTGTATTCCATATTGCAATACGGAAAACTTTTTTTTTTAATAATTAAAAATGACAAAAGGAAATAACACATTCCGAGATATCTCAAAATAGGGTATCACGAAATACACATTGTATGTGGTGTAAGTTTGTAAATAGTAACATCAATTTGTTCTATATCAAACACTATATATTGTAGTGTAAGTACTGCTTTCAAGCTATAGAATGTATCAGTGCCTATTTTTAGGAATAACCAAAACCTTTGCTGGAGTTTTAAATTTTAGCAGTAGTAGGTGAAGCAAAATAACTTCACTTCAGCAATATTATGACATTTCATGCCAAACATGCCGCAATCACGATGTTGTGAAACGAAGAAATCAATCGACTCGTGTCAGCGTTTCACTTCCACTTTGTCACGATACATTTGGCACAGCATGTCTCTCGTATTTGTCAAATAGAGGTTTTACGTAGTTCTATTTCATTAAGTAAATTTAGTGGTTTCGAACATTTAGTACACCAGTTGTGTTCTTTCTTGACTATTATGGAACAGGGTTTCCATCGACCTAGAAACGCCAGTGTATTCAGCTTGAAATTTCATGGAAAAGTCTGGAAATTTCATGAGAATCTTAAAATGCCTGAAAAAATATGGATCCTTTAATTTCAAGAATGGATTTATATCAAGATATTGCAAACGCTGCGTGGTTAACATATCATACTCCCCAATTTAGAGACTCCACGCCTAATTAAACGAATTTTTATTTTTGCCATGTTTTTCAGTTGGATTAACACCCAGCCATAGTAAGGTGATGTTTCTAGGCAAATTTCATTTTAAAAAAGTATGAAATCAGGAGCAGTTTTTCAACAATCAAATTTGCCTGAAATGTCACCTAAAGATGGCTGTGTGTAATCCAGCCGGAAAGCTTACTGAACACAAATATTCTTTTAATTAGGTGTGGATTCTGTAAATTGGTGGATACGATATAGATTTATATTTCTCAAACCCAGTTCTGAAATCTTTATTTTGCTACAGGAAATATTTCTGGTTCGTTGACAATCCAGTGCTTTTAATATTTCTATTTTAAAACAGATGTTACGCCTTCTTAATGATGACTATACATTAGTAGCGTCCCGTGACAGAAAACGAGTGAGGTACAGAAATAAATGCATTTAAATAGTAATTTTATATAGCAAAAAAAAAAATGTTATCTTTCACATTGAGAATGCTTAAACCGTAAAAGTATATGGATTTTTTTAAAAGTTATGATTTTTTTGCTATATAAAATTACTATTCAAATGCAATTTTTTCGGTGTCTCACTTGTTTTCTGCCATGAGCCGCCACTGATATACATTACAATCATGGTAAGAAATTATGCTTCTGAAACTCATTTTCTTCCTTTGGTATCCTTTGACCTGAGGCTGATCGTTGGAATGGCCTACACTACATAAGTTCAGCCTTTTCTGTGATTTTGTGTTAATGCAATGAACGTATACGATGTCTGTTTGATCAATACTTCTGAGTGCCAAATCATTCACCATCTTGACTACGGACAAAAGTGTGGTTTTGCACCATGTGAGGAAAGTCTGACTTTGCCGGTTTAACACACTGTGTAGCAAACAGTTAATTATTACCACTCTATTCTTTGCACATATAAATCCGAATTCTTTGAAGCAATATTTATATTGGTATATTTTTTTAGATTTTTTAAATCATATACAGTATTTCTACGTTTTGGAATCACATGTTTTATTCTTTATGCCATTTATTGCACGATCATTAATTTCACCTTCTGTCTTCCTGCTCTTTTGCCATGCTTTTTATGTGCACTTCTGTAATGCAGTACACTTTTCTTTACGTTGTACGTCATATTTGTAATATGTTTTATAGCTAAGTAACTTCAATTCAGCAATATATGCTACTCATCGGTAAGTGGCTGTAATGAATAACACATATTGCTGAAGTGAAGTTAATTAGCTATAAAGCAGATTACAAATATGAAGTACAACGTAAAGAGAAGTGTACAGAAGAGCATAAAATGCATGGAAAAACAGCAGGAAGAGAGAGGGTGGGTCACTGAAGGGGGAATTAATGATTATTGGCTTATTGTTGGCGTTTCGTTGGGCCAACTGTACTACATCGTTGTTACATTGTAGTGTAATGATCGTTGGCCAACAGTGGTTTTCACGTTACCATATTGTTAGTATTTCGTTGGGCCAACTTAATACATCATTGGCACTTTGTAGTGTAATGATCGTTGGCGAACTGCGATATTTATGTTGGCGATCTGTTGGGCCAACTCCTCGATCGTTGATAGACTGTAGTGTGTGTTGGTTGGTTGGCCAACCCTACAACCATATACTGTTGGCCCACCATTGCAAATTATAGTTGGCTCAACAGGTTGCCATACGGCCAAATACACCGTTGGCCAACGAAAATGGCTCGGTAAGCCCAACAATTTGGCAACAAAAAATCCTACTTGGGAACAGGCCTTCTCATTAGTACTTCCTCCATGAGGTCTCTATGTTATTTGCAGTAAAAGTCTTCATACTGTGAGGATTATACCTATTCTATGAATATAAGTAAATCTAATGAAAAAATGAAAGAAAATTGAACATACTTTCTGGAACTTTATCTAGAGTTAATTTTATGTGGCCTTTAAATGAAGCCTTCCTTATGTCAAACACTTCAGTCAAATTTTCAGTCAAATTTGGTATAGTGTGAATCAAAAGTAACCTCTAGTTGTCTTTAACAAGAGGCTGCTAAACATTTATATGATCTTATGACAATTTAAGTAAATTTTCTTGACTTAAAAATGCACCTCTAATTCTCATAATGACTTGTTTGCAAAATTTAAAATACGGTATAGACAAACTCTATTGCAAATGGGGTTTCGTCAGTTCCTGTCAAAAAAGGAAGGCATCAGTTGTTTTGGAATGAACCTACATCGAGAAAATAAACAAACAAATGTCTCAAACTATTTATTATCTTAATTCAGGGACTGCGCTAGGATTTTCACTTTAGAGAATCTAAAGTCAAAATTGGGAAGGTGTAAGTGGGGTTTTATACGGTTTCTATCGATTTTTGACCGAAAAAAAAATAAAGTTGGAGAGTGGGCTGCTCTCGAGGATTTGGGGGTGACCCCCTTCCACAGGGTAGTCTGGTGGAATCACTGTCATAATTTACATTTAAGTTTGAGAAACACTTATGGAATTAAAGTAATGATCGTTTTGAGCACATCAAAAGTATTCAACTTTCTTGAAAGAAGACAATATATTTGGATCAAAATGAAAGATATAAAAAGGGAAATGAGAGTTACGCATCTAGAAACTAGAATATGAAAAAATAATTCAGACAGTACCCTAGCTCTGTCAAGATCCGACATGTGTGATATACATCACCAGCAGACCTCATGATTGATAGACTTAGCACGCTTCCCCATTTCTGTCGGCGCTAAAACTAATGATTTTTTTTGTACAGGAGCACGTGATTTTGAATTCATCCGCTAGCATAGACCTCATATTATAATATAAATAGAGGTATAGCCAGAGCTACCTAGTGGATGAATTCAAAATCACGTGCTCCTGTACAAAATGGAAACTAGTTCTAGCGCACACAGAAATGAGGAAGCGTGCTAAGTATATATATTATGAGGTCTATATGTCACTAGTCACTAGCTCCTTATACTTCTAATTAATAGGACATGAGGCAAATAGGCCTACTACCTTTAGAAAATCCAAATCAGTCTGTGACGCAGATTGAGACAAATTGACTGCAGATTTAGTTTTAGAGCCCTTGATTTATCCTCCAGTTTTTATTTTGAACCACTATAACTTTCAACATGGCATTCTTCCACTATCAGCATTCAGTCTTTATGACACGCTAGCGTTTACAGGAAAGCAGATACACAGACACTGACTCCTGCTTTGGTTTTAGTGATTTCGATTTACATTGTTACTTCCAGAGTAATGAGGCTACAACATTCCCTTGCGGTATATTTGTACTATGTGCACTCAGGCTCCAAACCAAGCTAGCACTCAAATGAAAGCAGATGAAGAGAAACTGACTTAAGACTGGGATTTAGTTACCTTCATTTTACCCGTGATTTATAATTTGTTGAGGCTACATCATTTCATTACGGTATTTTTGCACTTTATGTACTTTGTGTACATCGAAAACCATATCCAACTAGGATTTTCACTATTTTCTTCACTGTCAGCCACACCAATGTACAAATTTGGAGTATTAATACACCATGGTTTCCGGCAGGATTTTCAGTTTGGGGGGAATGTAAGTCAAAATTGAGAGGGTATAAATGGAGTTTTGACACGATTTCTATTGATTTGTGACCGCGAAAAATGTTTAGGTTAAGGGGTCTTATCAAGAATTTGGGGGGTGACGTTCCCTTAGAAAGGTGTCTGGAGGAATCATTGTCATACACGTTCACGTAATTTTTCACTCACTTTGTATCCCTTTCAAGGTCGATTTCATATAAATTATAATAAACATTCCAACTCTGCAATACATACAATCAAAACTTAAGGCAGATGAGCCAAATTACGCCACTTTTAAGAGCATATCTGATGTAGATAGTGAACCATGGTAGTTAGAACTTCAAAACAGATTGTATGAAAAGGTGCTTAAGTGCCCTACATACCAGCAGTGTGATATAAAGATTGGTGTATAATGAGGACGGGAAAAATATAATACGAAAAGATTTTTACATGGCCGGTGGCGTGTATGTATTTATTAGAAACATAGACATTTATTAGAAACATTTATTAGAAACTATAAGATAAATTAAGAAATGTTTTCTTATTAAGGCAGACTAGACCAAGTACAAAATTTTCCGAAATTGAGTTGTGTGTACGAAGTTACTGATAATGGTATGAATTTTAGTCTGACAAAGTAGACCAGCTGTCCTGTTAACTAAATGGGCACAATTAGACTGGCTAATTTAGTTTGTGTTTTTTGAAAGGGCATAGTAGACCAAAACAGTGCTGGTCTAGTCTGCTGGGCCAATGTTAGGTGGTCTAGTCTGCCAGGCTACCGTCCATTTAACCTAGAAAATACAAAAATGCATATAAATGTGTGTAATGTGTATAAAACCGCGTGAATATCATGCACAGACATGAATTAATGCCGAACAAGTGGTAGCGAGCGAAGATGGGGTCGTTGAAGTCATGTTAACTTCTCCTGTTTTTTTATTCCGTCCGTGATTTTGCCTCCTTGTTTAATATTTTCTGCTTTTACAGCTCGTTATATCAGCTTATCCCATAAGTAATGTCGTATTTTTGCGCGGTGAGGAAAAGAACGATAACTTACCTGGAACACTACCATTAGTCAGGAAAATAGTCTTCATCGGATTTCATAGCACTCTGTCATCTGGCAACCAGTTGTTGAATTCTCCGCTGAAAAAAGTTACCGGTTTGGGAGACAAAAAACTGGGTCGCTGTTTGTCGCACGACATACTCATTTTGAAGTGTTTCCCGGAAAGGTGCTCTTCTTTCTCGTGCCTTATTTGTGAGACTGATGTCCCCAGACCGAAACCGTCTGGAACCACCTCTGGCACTTTCAAACATCCACAGTACCCTGACCATATACCGAATTGATGTTTCATGCCGTTGAGCTGGCTGGCTGGCCTTGGTTTAATTCATACAGCATGACATGCCGTATGTGGTCCTCTGATACTGCCATGATCAAATATAAGCCACACTTCCCAAACGTGAAGTAGACCGTTCTCCTTTTACACATTGCTGCTGAACCGCCGTAGCTTAGTGGTAGAGCGTTGGTGTAGCGATTCAAGAGGTCGTGAGATCTATCCCAGCGGCCGACCATTGTGACTGAGGTTTTCCAGGGGTTTCCCTTAATCGCAAGGAAAATTCTATGTCCGACACCTTCTCGAATCCTTTCCCCTCCCCTATCCCGCCCGGAGCCTTAGATACCTAAAGGCCATAAATACAATTCAATTCTACACACTGCTGCACAATCGGTGCCCTATATAACTCAGCTATCGCACGTGTCGCCTACTTCACTATTCGTACGTCAGATGGTGTGATTGCTTCTGTCATCGCACATACGGCATTACTTATAAGATAGCTCTGTACGTATGTGTGTACTGCATTTGGAAATTCGAGATACTGCTGCTTCCTTCCATCGGGTTTTTGAAAACTGTTTCCGGGAATGGAAGCTGTCAACCTTAATTTATCTTTGCGGAACATCAGACTTTCGATGGACCCAGCTATGCTGCTTAATACACAGTTAAGATATTATATCGTTATTGAACTTAACTGTTCAAAACATTGCTGACTCTCAGTACCTTGATGGGTCGAAAAGCGCACAATTCATCTCCCAGGGTTCGCAAAACGTACGATATTTGGTAGGGTCGCAAATTGCACGGTCCCAACCCCCTGGACTCTTCGTACTTCTGAATTCCTGCCACCTGTTCCCGTTTTCAAAGCCCGGGGGGAAAGGGGGCGTTAAAGGTCTACGTGGCTCAGCTACATTCTATTCTTTCAAATTTATGTGTCTACATCTCATTAGTTCACTACAATATGTTTGAACTGTTGAATTTATGTCGAACAAAACTTTATACTACTTTCATAGTGAGAAGAATTACCATCCGCGAGGTGGAGTGGGTACTAATCTAAAGTTTTTAGTAGCTTTGTAAGCATGAACAACATAAACAACGTAAAGAATTGTCTTACGCATACATACCATTCGAACAAAATAAGAAATAATGATTGACTGGGGACTAATTCTAAAATGGTATAACTTGACGTACAACTTGACATTAATATACTACGATGGTTCATTTCCTTGACGGTTTGTGAACTACCAGAATGCACTGTGACTTTTGACTAACACTGTAGTTACAAATATCCATACCTGATTTAACAAACCGAAAAAGAACAATGAATTACATACTCATTTTCTAAAATGTTTTTGTGAGCCTTTATTTTGTTGACCAGTGTTATCATTGATTTTGTACAGGCGGTAATTTTCACCCCAGACGGGAAACATATTTTTTCCTCTTTTTTAGCAACAAATTTCTGACTTGTAAATCTCTCAATAATGTAGAATATGACCGTTAAATTCATTACAATGTGTAATTCAACAATGAACCTTATATTTTTAACGCATTAAAGTAAAAAAAAAAAAAAAAAAAAAGCAGCTCGTAACCCAACAACGAATTTAGAAAATGATAATGTAGACTATAATCGCCCTGGGTCCATAATAAAACCACCCCGGATTTTCTACGAGTTGGTAAGTTTTGACGCATTTTAAATTGAATTTTCTTTCATTATGCAAAACTACTGTTTTTGTTATATTGAAAATATCCCTAGAAAACACTCTGTTTTCCAGTTAAAGATATATTTCTTTTTTATTTTATAACTTCCCTTGAACGCATCTATAAAGTATATAATGTCTATCTCACATTTTTCAGGGAAATGAAAAATAAGAACGATTTAAACCAGATATTTTTATTGCACATTTGAATTTCGGTAACAAATTTCTTCTTTTACTTAACGAAAATATCTTTTTTGTCACGCACACCTTCAAAACTAGATTATGTAGCTTTGTTGAGACTGTCCCAATGAGATAAGGCAAAGGGCGACAGCTTGTTTGTTAAAAGTAAAACCATTTGGAACAATAGGAACACTGTAATCTCAAGAGTTTTTTTTCATCCATTCTGCTGTAGAATTTTACAGAAAATCTGAAAATGTTGAAGAATTTTAGATTCTCTGGTTACTAAAGTTCGTTTGTTCTGTTAACTTTGCTCCTAAAATGTTTGAACTAACGTCCTATCGCTGAGATTCTACCAGAATTTTCAATTTGTGGGGAGGAGTCAAAATTGGAAGTTTTCCACGGTGTCTAATGGTTTTTGATCATTTTTTTTCATTTAAGTTGCGAGATGCTCTCGAGGATTTGGGCTTGCGGTGCGAGCTCTCTCCGACTCGATCCTTAATTCTGTTCTCTACCAATTTCGCTGTTTATGCTGCATCATGATTTCAAATAAGCTATTAAATATTTTTGAGACTCTGGTCTCGAAAAGTCCAATATATAGGCCTAGCGTAGGTCGAAAGTTGTTGCACTGAACACAAGCTACTCGTACGTTTTTTTGAATTTTGAATTTACATCTACAATTTAGACCAAGGCACGACCCTATTTCGGCTATCAAAGCAAACAGTTTAATTTATTCTTTCTAAACTTTTTCTTTTGATCATCAAAACTAGTAGAATAATTCTATCAGTCAGTGTTGCCAATCTAGTATATCGGTTATTTTTTTCAAGTGCCGTTCCGTCAGTTTATTGGATATGTGGCATGTTCTAATGATGACAACAACTGTGAATGATGCACCAGCTTCAGCATGAAAAATTGCAAAGATTCTTCCAAAGAAGGTGGAAACTTTCACTGCTTGCAACACTGTGTTCTATGTTTCACATACGATGTTTATAATCACTAGGGGGCAACGTATCTAATACATTGACGTAGTTCCATTTTTTTTTAATATTGGATATAGAAGGTTGTCAATACTGACCACCCGATGGTATCACTTCTTCACTCCTAATATCGACTGAATTGATACGCATCACTTTAGGGAAATGAAATTATATTTTAGTGTATCGTTTAAAATTTATGGCGAAATATCCATTGTATTTACCATTGCAAAGAGTCGGTTTGGAGGGTCCAAGTTGGCCAACAATGTATCTCGGAAACGAAATGGAATTCCACTCACGTTTACATCAATTTTTTCTTGCTTCGATGTCAGAATTCATCTCCCAAAGTTTGTAGCCATCTTTTCATTACATCCTGTATAATAAATAAATATGAAAGTTTGTTAACATATATATGTTTCACTACAAAAACCCCTTCGGACTAAAGAGAAGAGTGACGCAAGAATGATACTCACAAAAGAAGTAATATCCATTTTGCGAGTCTCAATGGTGTTGCCAGGAATGTTCCCAAGTGGTGGGCAATACTAAGGACACACA
>JAGDQP010053218.1:0-13609 GCA_022664845.1 Lepisma saccharinum | reverse complement strand
ATGGCCCGAGTGAATACGATCTTGTTTGATTTTCCATTAAAATTTTTAAGGAATTAAATTCCCGTATCTGCTTCGTTCATATTGGCTCAACTTGATGTGATGACCGTTCAGAAGCCTGTCAGGGCAAGTCACACTAAATATTTTCCTATGATTTCTTATAGGATTCCATGTGTTTTTCATGGATTTATGATGAAATTAGTATCTTCTTACAAACAAACATACCGATGGGGCAGAAAAGAATTATACATCTTTCTCTTCCGTCATGGTTAGAATGTCGAAGTATGTGCACATACAAAGTTTTGCCACTCGAGAGCAATTGGTTTGAGAAAAATCGGTGATATAAAAGTCGAATTCTGTCCGTGGAAAGTGATTAAAAAGTGTGGAAATACCCTTATGTTCTCAAATTGCTGAAATAAATGGAAGAAAAATACTTAGAAATGGGCACTGGGTGGAATGCGCTACCTGTTGGAGGGCATATTCTTCATAGCCGTCATCTTGAAGCTCGTCATACTGAATCTCAATTGATTTTCTTAAATGGGAAGGTGATCGTATAATACGTCATTCTGGACTAGAATTTTACGAGAAATCCCTTTCTTAACTCAGTTTTGCCGTAAATGTATTATTGTTGGAGATAAGAGCATATGACACTAGTATTAAGGAAAAGTTTGAAAACACCTGTATTTCGTTTTGAAATAACGAAGGAAATGAAACCCAAATGAATACAAATGCATATCGAGAGGGTAATATACCCAGGACAATTTAAATCCATTTGAGTCTCATTGACTTCGTTATTTCAAAACGAAACGGGTGTTTTCAACCTATTGGATATATCACACACCTTTATTTCTGGTCAGATCTGCACGGAATCTGGCTGAGAAAACCACCGAGTTGATCTTTGCGTGCTGTGGAAAATGATCACTGATTCACACAGTTTCGGGTATGCAGTACATAATTACTGAATGAGGACGTCCTGGAGGTTTGCTACCCTCTATACTGCTTTCTTGACGCCATTTCAAAACAATAGCAACAGAGTGTTTAGACTAGGGGCATCACGTCGACAAAAATCGTGTCAAAAAGCACGCTGTGCAGCTGTTACAGATTGCCTTTATAAACGCCTGGGTCAGCTCCAAATCATAACGTCCTTGCTTCTAGATTAAGGTTAGAGTACAGTAACGATCTCTAACAATAGAAGGCAGCACTACCTCTGTATCTCTCTAATATTTAAGATTTAGAGTGAACCGCCCATCCTGCGTGCCACTGTAATGCGATACCTGTATTGTGAGACTTGAAACCAATCATACAGAGAAAGCTATTGTGCATCTTGTGTTCCCAACTCAGAATAAAATGAAGTTAGACATTATCATAGGCTTCTTGTTTTCAGGAAATATTTTGTTAACATTACTATAAGAGTTGAACAATATTAGCAGTATATGCATATCTTTACCTTTGGTCCTCAGAATTAAGCATAAAAAAAAACCCAAGGAATATCGTAATTATGTCAAATTTCTATCAATAAAATGACCTTCAAAAGCTGGAATTCGTCAATTGTAAATAGACAAATCACACCAAATAAAAACTTGGCTGCATTGTGTCACCTCGCAAACAGAAATTATTTCTTGTATAACAACCACGAGGGCATAAAATTAGGAAGGAAATAGCAAATTGCAAACGAAATTTTTTTTTTTTTTAGAAATTTAAAACTACTTTCTTCTATTTGAAATCAGACCTTTTAAAATTAACAGAAGCCATGAAAAGATTCCTGGTTTGAATTTTAATTTTATTAAGCCTCTCAGGCGTAATTTTTTCCTGTGCTTTCGAACTGGTCTTATCAATTCTATTTGAGCAATATTTTTTTTCTTTTATTGACAACAATACTGAGCAGCGTGGAATCGTGATAACGTGCTCACTCCGTAATAGGATGTATTATTGTCCGTGTAGCCAAGGACGAAAATAATCTGACATTATGGCAATACAACACATACGCAATAAATTTGAACAACATAACAAAAGAACGCGCAACATAGAGTTAATTAAAGTTTTTCAACTCGTGCTCGTTTCATAACGAAATATTATGTTAAGATATGCCGAAAATAATATGCTCAAGCAAAAGGACAGGAGACCTCACACCAAGACTTATTTCTATAGACTGGACTGAAGGTTTTCAAATCTTAATACAGTACTTTCATGGAAATAAAACATCTGAATATGATGCAAAAATGTTGAGTCTGCCCCCCTGATTTTCGCCCGAAGCTGTAAAATGATGACAACTGTCAAACACCAGGAAACAGCCCTGGAGCCAAACTGCCGAAGATCACAATGAGTTATAGAGTGAGGAGCAGGTATCATGTAACGTTAGATATTCTTATCTGATTTGAGGGCCGTCTTGATTTTTTTATACGTCAGCAATGCGTTGTTGGACAGAGTCAAAGACAAGCGCTCCATGAACTGAACTGCAAGCATATTTAAAATTAACGCCGCGTAGAAATGATGCGACTCATAACCAGTGACTTGAGAATTACAATTTAAAACAGTTAAGTATTTCTGGTTCACCCTGTGTTAGCAAGAGAAGCTACTGAAGCCTTAGTAGGAAATAATGAAAAGTAGACACCAGTATGTACCAGTGTCTATTTACGATTATTCTAGATTAAGGTTAGAGTACAGTAACGATCTCTACCAATAGAAGGCAGCACTACCCCTGTATCTCTCTAATATACAAGAAATTTCAATGCTGCTCCTACAAATTCAAGCCTAGAGAGTTCAAACTTTCAGAGACGAAAAAGTTCATAACCATTTCAAGAGTTCTATCCGTGCTTACATTTATTCCTTTTTGTTCATTGTTGAAATCGCTTGATTGTTGTGGTGTATATCCAAACTATGACAATGAAGTTCTTTCAACAATGAACAAAAATAAAATAAAAATCGGAACGGATAGAACTCTTGGAATAGCTATGAACTTTCTTCTCTGAAACTTTGAACTCTTTACGCTTAGGGTTGCCAACTCCATATTGTTTTAAAAATCGGACATTTCGATTTATTTCAGTTTGGAAACTGGACATGCAACATTTCCTTGCTTGCTCGTTTTTTTTTTCCTTGTTTTGGTGCTTTGAGTATTGTCTCTCAATCGGGATATTGCTGACTGAACATGCAACACGCTAACCGTACTTACTGCACTCGCTTCACTATTATTTAAAGCGATGTACGAAATTCAATTCAATATCAAATATGTCAGTATAAACTAAATTACGACTAAAAATGATATACAGGAGATGAATACCCACGGTTATGATAAATAAACAGAAAGTAAGAAACAACAATAATTAGAGACAGGGGAAAAGTGTACCGAGCCGTTGCAGTTCAGTGGTAGAGCGTTGGCGTAGCATTCAGGAAGTTGTGGGTTCAATCCCAGCGGACGACCATCCTGACTGAGGGTTTTTCCTCCAGGCAAATGCCGCAATGGTACCTTCAACTTAGGGCCTGGCCGACACCTTCCCGTATCCTTTCCCCTCCCCTGAGCCTTAGATGCCTAAAGGCCATAAATAAAAAAATCAGGGGGAAAGTGCAAGTAGACACTTTCGGTCCAAAATAGTTAGACACTTAAGCTAGTCTTATAAGGAATTAATTATACTGCAACAAAAACTACACCACAGCATTCAGAAGTAAATAAGTATCTTAATTATAATATTATTCAGAACTGGCAATAATTGTTTCAGAAGACCCAGGATAAGCTACAATTCCCACTTTGAGACTACAAACTTTTTAACATTGTGAGTCTTCACCCATAGAGTAAAACTTTTTCTTAAGTGCTCTTTTTAGGAAACGTAACTCAAAACCAGGCATTGGGCGTCCGGTTTGAACATGTAACCGGACAATTGCCTCCAAAACCGGACGGTTGGCAACCCCATTTATGCTTGAATTTGTACTTGCAGCGTTGCAATTTTGTGCAACAACAACAAGATACTGCGATACTGCTGCCATCTAGTGTTGAGATCGTTGCTTTACATCATCCTTAAAAAATATAGGAACTATTCCAGTATAGTAGCTACAGACTGTGAGTTTTTTGAAGTTAGGCCTTACGGTGTTAAATCAACGACAAAGAACCAGCGATTCCGCCAGAATCCCCTGTGGTGGTGTCACCCCGCAAAATCTCGACAACACCCCCTCCAACTTAGAAATTTTTGCAGTGAAAAATCGATAGAAACCGTGCAAAACTCGATTTACACCCTCCCAATTTAGACTTTAGATCTCTCAAGCTGAAAATCCTAGTGGAAACCCTGCGAAGAACTGTCATATATGAATTTTTGTTATTTACCAGATGCTGTATTTTTATGTAGTCACAATGACCTCGGTAAGTTCAGAGTTTAAAACATAACACGCAAATCAACAAGCATAGGTGTTTTTTTTCTTCTTCTCTCCCACATGCAGAGAGAGTAGGGGGGGGGGGAGAAAATGACTTATGGGTACATGTAGGAGAACGATCTTCTCCATATTCAAACAACCACCTGAGAGATCATGTAATAATAAGGAGTGGTCAAAGCATGAATCACACACAAGCGCTCACGTATTTCACCATATTGTGTACTGTACCTGTACCGTGAGCAGGAAATGGTTCCCGACAACCAATCCTTTTACAACCATATCAACAATCACAACTGTTTAGACCAGTGGCGGCGTCAGATAATGGAGAATATAGTGGGTGACTCGACGAATTCAGCAGAGCTTACGGGTGACGATTGTTCAAATACGTACAGTATATAAAGGTCGAAAAGGAAATAATAATAAAAATAATTGCTGTTTTATTGAAATGTGGTGGAAGCTTAACAATTATTCTCGAGAATAGCGCATCATTCATATCTGGATGACCTATGCGGCTTTGAATTCGTCTAACCTCAACCACACTCGTAACTCTAGTAAATCCTGAGGGAACGGATTTGTCGACGGACGGACCTAGCGGTTATATAAGGCTTGTCAGCTTTTGTTGCTGAAGCCTAAAAGGCATTCCACAGCATTATGCACTGTGAGCACTCCACTAATGCTCCACGGTAGCTAAATGCTTTGATCTAACCAAAATCAGTTAAGTCTTAAATAAACTGCACGCTATTGGGCGATTGATACTAATTCTAAAATCATCTCCATGATTCTGATGCACCCTGTACCTATTTTCGTGAATGAGGGAGTGCCTGAAAGAGATGTTCTATGTACTATTTCGTGTTGGCTCTTCTCTTTCTTTCTTTTTGAATTTTAGATGAATCGGAACAAATTATAGACATCTAATCTTTAGCTCTCTCTTTATTACGATACGTTCTCTCTTGTTCTCTCTGTCTCTCTCTCCCTATAGCGTGTCGTAAAAGATTCTTATTTTTATTCATGCGTTTTGCATCACATCCGGGAAGTGCCTTAAATAACATGGAAAGACAAATTCGATAATCGATTATGAAAGGTAACGGCATTAAATCTCTCTAATATTTAACTTCAAATACATTATTGAGGTCGAAAAATATAATCAACGAAAAAAATATATACACTTAGATTAATTAAAGATGTCCAATTTGATTTTTTGTACGTTCATAAGTTGCATAACAATACAATAATCTATACAAACTTGAATAAATGTGTTCTGGTTGTCACAAATAATGGTTCAGTGATATCAAATGGACAAAAATTTTTAGTAGCGAGTTAATCTGCCACTTTCTATGAGTCTCAGTGTACATTAAAAGTAAAGGTCGTTTAAAGCAGTGTTTCTCAACCTTTATATACACTCACGGACTGGCAAACCCTATAAGAAAAAATCTTTCACGGACCGGGAAGTTGCCACGAAGTTAGAGGTTTATTTGACGTTCAAAGGATGTCAGCGCATTTTTGAATTCTAGTTGTTCTGGAAAGGAAATATAAACTTTAATCTCAATTTTGAACCGTCAAAATCTACAAAATGAGTGTTAAATAATTGAATATATTAATTGACCGAAGATGGGTACAATTTCACGGACCGGCAGTTGAAAAACCACTGGTCTAAAGAGTAGGAGTTACAGAAAGGAAAATTTTCGGAATGAAAAATAAACTACTCAAGGGCGAATGTAAGTATTTTGCTATGATTAACGATTATATTCAAAGCTGTTGCTTGTTTTAAATCATTGGATAGGGTTACGAGACTCTTCTTGGGAGGAATATATTCTTTTCTTCAACAAACAGTGAAAGAATTTAATAAAAAATCATTGATGGCTATGAGTGTGTTTATGTTATAGGGTGAAGACACCGAATATGAGACCCCTTTTTATTTTAGTGTATTAATGAAAGGAAAGGAGAAATAATGGAACGAACAAATTGCATTGATCCATCAAATACACAAATGGTACACGCGTATTTAAAGTATTATATGTAGTTTTTAAAACAAAACCAAAATCATGCAGAATTGTAATGAAAAAAATAAAAAATAAATGCGCTTAACATGAGAGAGAGACCCTATGCGTTTCGTATCCAAGTATGACTCGTATTCGTACTACTTTGATTTCTGACACTGTGGGCAGATGAAACGGGAATCTGTAGCTTCACAATGCTCGTGTGCCCATCGGTAACAACGTAAGCATTGAACCCGTCGAAGCTGAGGGCTGGCGGATAATCGACCTTTATGATGACGAGGTAATCATGTCTGCTTTCCCAGTAAACGAGATTTCTGATATTCACGTATCTTCGAGTCTGACATAGTGGGAGAAGGCCTAATATCTGTAGGACCCTGTCTTATTTGTTAGAAGCTTCCACAGTCGTCAACAGAGTACAGCACATATTCATGCACTTAACTCGGGTTCTCATATTAGGAGAGGGTCTCATATTCTGTGCCTTTAATCTATGAATTTATATACGGTCTTTCAGAATCCAAGGTCACAGTCTGGATGGTCGGCCGCTGGTATCGAACCTAGGACCTCCCGAATGCGAAGCCATCTGAGTTACAATACTTACAACTTCACTCCTGCTAACAATACTTATCGTCAATAATGACCGATTTGCCGCTGCAACCTGCAATTTTTAATATTTTTGTACTATTAGCCCTTCGAAACATTGTTATCTGGTTCAGAGTAATACGGGTCAAGGTTTGGACCGGGTCTGAGCTTGGGACCCGACCTGGCCCGTTGACTCAGTTTCGACCCAGAAGGCAGAACAGACCTTTAATTATTTTCTTATCACGCACTGTTACGTTTGAACAGTTTCTCTCAGGGGGATAACCGAGACAGGGATTTTACCCCAGAATACGAAAAATTCGACGCCGAGTAGTTTTTAACAATAGCAATCACATATGGCAATAGTCTTTTATCACCTGAAAGGACAAGGACCGGGGTATGCAAATAACTGCTGACTGAGGTAGTCGTGTGGTCAATATTCGACAATATTCGACAATATTCCATCATTGGGTCGTCGAGTCATTTGGTTCAAGACCAGGTGTCAGGTCAAGTCTTGATCAATCTAGTCAGGTTTAAGACCGGATCGCCTGTTCACCTTAGGTTTATATATATATATATAAACTTGCTAATTCCATAGAATGATAAATATACTACGGGAAGACGGAATTAACTCCTTGAATTGACAGGCTATTATAGGGACCCTAGTAAGCGAAGCGAGTGTTACATGGTCAGTAAAAAGAATCCCTATTGCTGCTTTATGTGGCGTTCGAGATTGTAGTCCGCTACTTTTTCTATCTTAGAACTTAGAAGCTCCCCCCAGATGACGTCTTGATGCTGGTTTAGTACCGAAATTAGGATCTCTCACCGAAATCAAACCCGGATCCTCTCGCCGAAGAACTAACTACGACCCGTAAACCTTTTCCCCATTTTTATCATGAATTTCGAGGAAAAGGTGTGGGGCTGGCAACACTGTTAATGTATTGTATTTCCTTGATGGAAAGGAGTTTTAATTATTCTGGTTATAATCGATTTAATGCCAATATCACACTACATTGAGTATGGCAACACTGCCGCCCAGTATCCTCGTGTATTTCATTCGTTTTCAAGAGAGAGAGAGAGAGAGAGAGAGAGAGAATTGATCAATATATGCAATTCTCTTCTCCGCGCATGTGCAGCTCTTTTGGTGAACTTTTACAACCCACCCCCGCTTGATGATGAAAAAATAGGGAGAAAGAAAGAAACGAAAGAATGATCATGCGAGTTAAAAACATTCCGAGAATCGGCCGTTCCGTTAGCGCCGCCTGTCGGCCTCTGTTGTTCTTTTTTTTTTCGGTCAGAAATAAAAAAGTAGTTTATATGTTTCGACATCATTCATTGACAGACAGGAGGAGCACGTCGTTTGTCCATTATATATTGAACAACGACGTTCTGAATTCCTCTACCTCCTATAATTTCTTCTTTTCACATCAACCTCACTTGCTGCACTACCCCTTCCCCTCCCTGTATCTGCACCCATTCTCTCACACAGAAGGGCGAAAGTCACGCATGCATTTCGCCCATTCCCAAATAAATACTTTTTTCTTTTTTTAAAATCGACTTCAAAGAAAGAAGAACGTTCTAAGTTCGATATATACGTATGTTATTACCCCCCCCCCCCCCCACACACACACCTACGCAACGAAAGGCAAGCCGACTGATGCAATAAATAGAAGATGTAAAATGAATGACGTGGAACTCGTTTGGAATACTACAGTTTATTTTGAAAAGCGAACTACCAGTGTATCTCAAGCGTGAAGGTTTATAATCAATGTGCCTTCCCTATCATGAAGCATGGACACTGAATGCGCGCGCAGACGACTCAAATATTAAGAGTTATATATTAAGTGCTGTGGAGAGATGCATGCTAGGAATAACAAGGAGGGACAGGAAGACGAATTAATGGATTCGCTTGCAAACAAAGATAGAAGATGTAATCAAGTCGGCGAAGAAGAAGAGGAAGTGGAGATGGGCCAGTCACATAGCTAGACGAACAGATGGAAGATGGAAAATAGTTTGCGGTAAATCATGAAAAGAAAATTTTGTTGTTGGGAGATTCATTTGTATCTTCATGGTAGATATTGGGAGGCGAAATGTCACATTATCGGGTTGTCAATGTTGCCAATCTTGTATTAATTTTATCAATTGGCTATAAGTCCCTGCTTCACGCATTATGTTTACCATTACTCAATTTGATTTGCAATAAACTAACAACCTAGATTCAATTGATAAAATTTCAAGAAGGATGGGTACACTAGGAACCCGATAACAGCAGTTTTATAAAAGTGTCAATATCCACTATACCGATACAAATCAACTCCCAACAGCATTTTTTTCCCTTTAATGATTTATTGGAAAATATTATTTTTCTTTGCCACTGTCCGGTGTTCTGTAGATTGAATGCCTCAAGCTGGAAACGCAATATCTCGAAAATGAAGAACAATTGGAATCAGGTTTATTGGAGCTTTCCCCCCTTGTTTTTCGTGAAGCAATTCGCCTATGAAGTTTTGCACACAGAGTAAGAAAACACCCTGTATATATATCGGCCTGAGCCTAAAGGCCACAAATAAACACTTTTTGTCCCTGAAATAAGGGCTCAAAATTCTGGAGATGATTATTTAAATCAAACAAAAAATCTCTACATAAATTTCTAAGCATGCGTTGCTTCGGAGCTACTGGCTTCCCTAGTTTCGAAGGCATCGTCACAAATGACGTCATATCTCGAAACATAATGACGTAAGCGGTGTCGGCTTAGAAAATCACACTCGAAGTAGTTCCCGATACAGCTATTCAAGCAATATTTATGCTTAAGGGAGTGTCACATAGACAGATTTTGCAACTTCAGAAATTTATTGTGAGGGTATTAAATGGTTTAATAGGGCATGCATAGAAATCCATCCTTCAAGCTGCATTGGCCAATCATAATCACAGCTTAAATAGGTGTGTTTGATACTTCAATTGTGATTTGCTAACTCGATTTCCAAAAACTAGTACAACGTGAGAATACCCTATAAATAATATGTAAATCTGTAATGAAGATTTCAAGTGCTATTCTTAGCAAACATTTTAATTATCTGTTCCCATAGCTTCCCATCAACATAAAATAACTTGTAAAGTGTGCGTGAAAGCTTAAGATTTTGGAACCAACAGGCCGTAGCTCAGTTGGTAGAGGGTTGGGAGATCCTGGGTTCGATACTAGCAGCCGTCCATCTTGACTGAAGGTTTTTCCTGATGCCGAACGCGAAAGGTCTTAAATAAATGAAATTCAATTTAATTCGTAAAACCTACGTTTAATATATGTGAAAACTCTTAGGCAAATATCGTTTCGTATCATCGCTCCGGCTTAAAAAGGATTTAAGAGAGTTGTCTTAACGATGTTCATCATCCCCCTCCCCCCGCCCAATCACGACTCATTGATTTAGATAAGAATTGTTTTTCGTGTCTTGTATATTTCTGAAGTAGAAATTTTAACTTTTGTTATTTCTTCGTTATGTTTATTTTGACTCGTTATGTTTTATAAAAATGCAATATTATATGTAGTATACACGGGCACTACATTTTGCTGTATACATAATGTATTTTATACATTTAACTGCTAATAATGAGGTATGATCATATATTTGAAGGAACTTCAGATTCTGCAGAAGTCTAGAAGTCAAAATAGTAACCAAGACAAATTACGTGCAAGAACTTAAAATCAAGGGATGTGAAAAAAAAAAAAAAAAAACATAACCCACAAAACCAAAATTAGGCCTATCAGAAACTTATGTTTAAAGTAGGGACCCGCCTGTAAACTCTGCATTTACGTATTACCTATTGACAAGTTTCAGAAATTGCCAGCTCAAAGAAAGGTTCAACCATGCTTCAGTATCATGCTGGTTTAAATATTCCAGCTATACCTAATTTTGAGAGTTATCAAAGACCAGGTAGCCATGTGGTCTGAGGCATTAGGCCAGCGACTCGAAGGTCGCGGGTTCGAATTCCGACAGGAGCATGGATGTTTGCGGATTTTTAACTAGGAGAGCCTTCGCAATATGATCGTGAAGGGCCGAAGACAAATAGTTACTAGAATGGCCATACAAAATAAAGTTTAAAGTCAACACAAAGATGTCGGGGGGTGATCATCACTGCTAACTAGTAAGCTCATTATTTTTCTTCACTTTTAGTGTATTTTTAAGGCGGTTTACATTCTTTTTTTTTTAGGGGGCGGGAGTTATTTAAGAAAAATGAAATTCCAATCCCGTTATTTCTCTCATTTTCCATTATGATAATTCTGTTCTTACGTCTATGTTATGACGAAAATAATCCGTTTTTCATTTCAGTATTCAAAGCTGAAGATGTGACAGAGGCGACATGCTGTCTGAAGCTATTAGTCAACTTCTGTATTGATTACATGGTATGGTACTGGTGTACAGTACAAGAAACATTTTGCATCGGTTTATTGAGGTGGTTTCCAACCGAAGGTCATCGTGGAATTCGAAAAACAAGATTGATTTTATTGAATCTAACTCGTGTGAATTACTTAATTATTGTTTACTGAACTACGGTGGGAAAATAAAGGTGCAATAATGATTGTACTGTTAAAGAAAAAAGAAAGTACATTAATAACATTTTAAAAGCATATTTAGAACACTTTTGGTATACTTCCTGTTTTTACAATTTCTCACACAGATCAGGTTGGATAAATAAGCGATTTTACCGAGAGGCCATGGCTCAGTTAACAAGAGCATGGCTTCGAATTCGGAAGGTCCTGAGATCGATTACATCGGTCAGTCATTTTCACTGACGTTCTTAAAGGAAATTTCCACAGTTGCACCAGGCTAATGCAGGGATTCTAGAGGTGGGCGGAACTAGATCGTAAAGGAACCGGTGCTAATAACTAGATCCCAGTATCCGGTCCCAAGATCCGGATTCGCGTACCCAGTTCCAAGATCAATGTCTTGATCCCCGTTGATCCACTTAGCCACTTCCTATATTATCCGGCCCCGGAACCTTGATTGCAACTTCCAAGATCCGGTTCCAGGTACTCAGTACTAATATACGGAATCGGAACAGAATTCATGTGCCCACTCTCGAAGAAAATATTTCAAATATAAGTCAGATATATTGATTTGTAAGGCCATTAAGCAAACCGTGATTTATACCCTCATCGCAGAAAGGTTCTATTTCATAATCGATAGGGTAATGTTTGACCGTTAATAATAAATTATTACATCCAATGTAAAAGTAGTTAAACGCTGAACCATGCTTCCTTGCAATGAAGTTTCAACCGTTGTTCAGGAAACATAAAAACAAAAAAAAAAAAAAAAAAAAAAAAAAAAAATAAAAATAAAAATAGAAGTAAAATAATTTGCAACCGGAAACTTCTGAGACTGTGTTTTTGCTGGTAAAAGTAATTTAAATATTTTTACTCAATATTTATTTTGAGAACGAAACAAAAACATATTTATGAGCTTAAACATATTATTTTACAGGGGAATTATTGATTTCTTTACGCCTTTCTGCATTACAATTTAGTGACCAAGTTTCGCGTATTGTTGCCGACCCGTACATTAGTGTGTCACGGGAGCACACTACGAAGGATAGTGTGCCGTGAACCAAAAAGGTTGAGAACCACTGGCGTACATTATAGTCATATTTAAAACTAAAGTGAACAAAGCACCTCATTCTAGCTGAATAATTGTCTAGATTCATCTACAACGGTTATCCAATTTGTACAGGACGCGAGATGAAATTATCGTTACAATCTTATAATTATTGTACATATAGCAACCCTGTAAATAAAATTCCCTTTTACTTCCTAATCTCATTTTCCCTCTTTTCTAAAATTAATTCTCTTGACTTTTTCCCTCTCAAGTCCTCTAAGAGGAAGAAAGAATTTTTCTCCCTTTCGTTTGGTCCGCTAACATCTGGAAACTTTCTCCACTTCTTTTCACCCTCTGCAATAGGAATCATGTTAGGGTAGGTTAGGATAGAGGGGGTAAGTTTTACTGAAAGGAAGAGAGAGAAAGGGAATTCTGAAAGTGGAGTGAGGGGTTGAAGAGCGACAAAAAAAAGAGAAGAAGGGGGAATCACTCCATTGATGTCGGAATGATGAAAGGGGATGAATGCAATAGGGGTGAATGAAGACGCAACAAGTAGGGGTTGTTTCGCAGACAAATCCTTCTCTAACCTGTAGCTGTTCTGCTGCCTAATTTAGTTATTTAATCTGCATAAATAGGGTGAGCTGTATAATCAGTGGTATTTAGACAAAAGCTCCCTCAACCCTTGGATAAAATCATCCCTGAATACGAACTCATAGGACAAACCCCGCACAAGGAAGATAGTTTAATGTTCATCAGTCCTCATATATTTCTTGTAAAACAGCCATCGCTAATGTTAGATGGCAGCACTATCTCTGTATATCTCTAATGTATTTTTATCGTTGCACGAAATTGCAATGCTGCTCCTACAAATTCAAGCCTTCAGAGAAGTCATAACCAATTCAAGAGATCGATCAATCACGATTTTTTCTTTCTTGTTCATTGTTGAAATCGCTTGATTGTTGTTGTGAATATCAAAACTTATAACAATGAAGCTCTTTCAACAATGAACAAGAAAGAAAATAAAAAATCGGCACGGATAGAACTCTTGAATTGGTTATGAACTTTCTTTCCTGAAAGTTTGAACTCTCTAGTTTTGAA
>JAGDQP010053217.1:0-13609 GCA_022664845.1 Lepisma saccharinum | reverse complement strand
TTTCAGCTTGCGTCTACTGCAACTTGGGTCGCTAGAGTGTAACAAGCACCATGTGCTCTTTGCTATTAGCTTTTTCGAAATCGCGAAAATCCCCAGTTTTAAGCCATTCTTGTTGCTGACTTCGATAGGGTTCAAAACCACATAATTCAACCGGTGATTATGGATTTATTTTTCATTTGTAGTTCTCAATATCACTGAGATTTAAAAAACAAAACACGAACCCATAAAAAGGGGGAAAACGTATACCGTCAAACGGGGTGACTTGATACAGTTTTCAACTTTAAGGCAATGTACTTTTATTTGAAGAACTGAATATAATTACAAATAATGTCATTTTATAGGTATTGGTACAGGATTTTGAAATTATGGACTTTTTTTACTTCTAATGTATTAAGTTATCCCGTCTACCGGGATGACTTGTTCCACGCATTAGTTTCCTGTGAATATCAACTTCACTAGGTCGACTTGATACAAAATTTCAATTTTTAAAAAGGAATGTTTATTTTTAACACTGGACTGCAATGCAAATGTACTGAATTTCTTTATGGCACTGCCCGACCATGCAAATGAAATATTACAATTTCATTCGTACGTATCAAGGCATATGAATTTAAGTTTAATGGTCTTTGAATGCCCACTGGAAGTTTCAGCTTTTAGTACAATTTTTGGGCCATAATTTCGGCTCGTCTCGAGTTCATTAGCTGTGAAATCTTCAAAATCCACGAACATCCATGCCCTATCCGGGATTGGAACCCGGAACCTTTGAGTCACTGGTTTGGCGCCTCATTCCACACAACTACTAGGAGGCCTGTTTCACGAAAGTACTTGTCATTTATTCACTCTTCATTTTTCATTTCCCGAGGACTGTCTCAAGACCGCGAACCCTTGTCCCATTCCGTCACTTTTTCATTTTGTGCAGGGAGTGTGATTAACTGATTATACTAGACGATATTCAATTGTTAGTAAGCTTTTGAAACCCAAACGACAGTACACATGAGCGGTCTTAAATGAGTCTCTTCTAGAAATTGATAAGTACTTTCGTGAAACAGGTCCCAGGTCGTCTGCTTCGTGTTTCCCAGCGCTCCGTTAAAAAGTTTGCCGATTTCGGGGAACAAGGCCACATTTTCTATATCCAGTTATTGACAGAAAAATATACGTAACATATGGTTCAGTATTAGCTGATTTCACCTATGTTCTTTGCATTGTGGCGGAAAGACGTAGGTTTCATCCACACAGTGGTAGTGTATCATCAGTTCATTCCTGTAAAGATGCAATTTTCTATAAAATACACCTCTCAAGCGGACAGCTACGGGGAATCAAAAATTGTCCGCTAGAGAGAGAGGTGTTTGCCGTACAGATGTCTCAATAGTTTATTACGTAAATTAATGATCAAAGTCATATGTAACCAAAAGAGCCCTCTAAATTGTACTGAGCAGAGCACTACTTGGAATTTTGTGTAATTTGTCACTTCATATGACTCTCTCTTCCATCTCCTCCTCGATATCTTGCGTCGCACCTTCGCTATTTGGCCACTCGAAGTACATTTCTCCCTTCAAGCATATTGTTTATCCGGAAGTGCACCCCCCCCCAAAAAAAAAAAAAAAATTAGTTCCAGCAACGTTAAAAATGTTTTTCGGACTAATTACAGACTATCAAAGGCAACTTGTCCATTCTTTCTATATGACAATCCGCGGATTTTCCTTAAATCACTTTAGTGTGTCCGTTATAGGAGGTAGTGGTACCAGTCCACAGACTACTCCATGTTGCAAGTTTCAAATAATAAAGGTTTATAATACGGTCTACAAAACTCATGTCCCGAGTATATATATATAGTAGAAATATGATGCTTTGTGTGAAGTCACCCCCGTTTGACGGTACAGTCAAGGAACTAAGAACTGCGGGAGTCTTGCAATTATTTAGTCTGTGGTCTAGCATTTAGTTTCGAACTTATATTTATGGACTAGACAGACATTCTAGGTTAAGCCTGCCAGATACAGTTTCCAAGACATGAAACGGCTTAACCATAACTGCCTGTCTGGCCTATAAATAAACAAACTTTCTAAAGATATGATTTTCTTAAAGCACTACTGAAAAAGCATGGGGCGCGCTCTCGTAGTCACTTTATCAATTCTTTAATTGACGTGCCCCACGCTTTTCTTTCATCCACATTATTATTATTATTATTTTGAAAGTTTTTTTTTTTTTATTTTTGGTACGAATTATTTTGGTGTTCGGATATTTTATCTCAAGCTAATGTTTTGTGACCCAAATCCTCCAGTGTTCAGCAAGCAAACCCAACTTCGTTGCTGGCTATTTATTTATTTGAGAATAGACAAGTCCAAATTGAAGACACCACGAACCTTGTACTTCCGGAAGAAAACAAACTTCCTTTCTTCTGCAAGAATTTTAGTGACTTCTTTCCTGAAGACAGAAAAGGTTGGATTCTTGGGAAGAAGGGGAAGGGTATTTTTTCATCTAGCAGTTAAATCTGCCATCCTCCTCAGCACAGATATCTGTTAAACATGGCACACACAGGACGCAAAAACATCCAAACTGGCGCTTTCAAATGAGCTGGTGAAACCTAGTGTTCAAATGAGCTCCATTCAATAGACTCTCTCGGGACTTGAACCCATGAATACACGCAAAGAAAGTTTGGGAGCCGAATTTTTTTTACTAAACTTTACATATTGCCAAAAGGAACTGAAAATAGCTTGGCAACATAGATGCGTTTCGAAGCACAATTTTCTTCTATGCACGTGGCACCTTAGGTTTTTTTTTTTTTTTTTTTTTTAAACATGATGGAAATAGTACAAAACAGCATCCCGTTGATCAATCATGGTTTGTGCTGCAGGGTCCGGTGGCTCATCTTATTGATGCATACTTTGGAAATTCCTTTGTGAGGGAGATTGTTTTCATTCAACTTCACATCTTAAGGGTTGCAAACATGGTTCCCACTAAGTTGGGATGGAGGAAACTTCCGATTTTTATACACCAAGCCTCTTTAGGTGCAGATACCATTACTATTAAAGGGTAAAATGTGACTGGACCGGGGTTCGAACCCCGGACCTTTGTGTAACCGTCCCAATGCGCCTCCCAGTCGATCCGCTTCGCAATCACACACCTTCCACTCTTGATGTCGATGTTCTCTCTCGAAACCACCTGGACAGTACCACAACTCCCAGTTGTGCCTGGACTTTCCTGTCTCTCATAATGGCGAACATCTCACCATTAATACTAAACTGGGAGTTGTGGTACTATCCAGGTGGTTTCGAGAGAACACTGACATCAAGAGTGGAAGGTGTGGTTAGAAACAAAGGTGCCCGTCCCTCCGGAGGTCACCCCTCACCCTCAAACCTGGAGTGGAGGTGAAGGGGCAGAACATAGCTGCAGGGGAGGTTGTGGTGACCTCCGTGCTGGAGGGTGGAGTGGAGGTCAGGGCAAAATGGACACCTTTCATTGAGAAGCGGATCGACTGGGTGGGTTAGCGTATTGGACGGTTACCCAAAGGTCCCGGTTTCGATCCCCGGTCCAATCACGTACTATTCACTCTTTAATATTAATGGTCTCCACAATTTAAAATGCAGGACTTTTCCACGAGTATTGTAACTTTTTCCCATCCATATGACAACTTACCTAAATATATCATTGGAAATGTTCAGTCAAAGTTTGTGATTAACTAGGAAAATATATATAATGTTTTTTAACTGGGCTCCCCCACTCGCCACACGGTTCTTTTCTGCACAGTATTTACATTTGCAGTACAAAAAGAATCCAATGCGGACAGATAAGACTTCTATCAGGAGGGGGAAAAAAAAGCGCAGACTGGCTCACTTATAACAACAAAGCAAGATTAACAACAGAAATTCTTCCTGTGAGCCAAAAATCATCATTTGGAAGGGAAAATGCTAAGGAATCGAATCACGTTGAAGCTGACCAACAACTTTTCAGTTCTTGATTCACAGTCTTTGTACACTCTGATTCATAAAAAAAATTATCAACGTTTACTTTTTTTTTTCTGTGCAAGCAAGCGCAACAAAAGGAACAGTAGTTTCAAATTTACTGACAATAATGCTTCATTATTGCCCTATTGTATATTTAACTTGTCGGGCTTACAAAGAAAAAAAGTGCACTCATCGGTCACATTTGCTATGAAGCTGAGTGTATCTAGACCGATTTAAGACTTTCCTTTCCAGCAAAGTCTAATAATGAAAGCTGAGGCATGTGTTGACACCTTTCAGCTCCATAGAAAGAAACCAGTAGACCTAATGTGATTCACAAAAACTGATGGTTACTCATCCGCGATCTCATTCATTAAGGTTGAATTCAAGTAGGTTTTCCCGCAATTTTCGTTTTTCATCAATTATTTAAATCTGAGCCCGTTTTTGATTTCAAATAAAAGTTAACAGAAACTTTTCTCTAAGCCTAATGGTCTTCATCATTGAAGTACGTAATAAACTATAGTTTGTGAAAGTTATTTTCTGTTTAACTGCGCTCAGATTTAAATAATCGATGAAAAACGAAAATGGCGGAAAAACCTACTTGGATTTAGCCTTAAAAATGCATTTTTTCTTAAAATAGTATACATTATTTCCCACAAGTCAAGCGTTCTTTGCCATTCTGCGAAAAAAAAAAAAAACGCTGGACTTCCCAGTTAATATTTAATCAGTAAATAAAAATGCACGATACAATTTTATCCATATTTTTTTTGTCTTAAACTAGCTATACAGATGACAAAGCCCAGGATTACACATTACATATGAATGAAAGTCAACAAATCCATTAACAGCAAAAGGACAGAATCCTCTCTACGAACCAGTACATTCGGTAGAATCACGTCTTGTGATATCACCTTCAAACGATTCAAAAACCCTTTTCTGTTGACAAGAAGTTCATGAAAAAAATTTTTTTCACTCTACGTCCCTATAAATAGATAACCGTACAAGAATCTAGGGAATTACCATAACAAAATAATATTCCAATACACATGCAGTACAAAATATAGTTCAAGGAAGAATTTACGTAACAGATCAGAACAAATAATACAAAAGATTTTTTTTTTTACATTTTTTTTTTCATTAAGTATAGTGAGAGGATAATAGTGGACAGTAATGTAGACGTACTCATTAATATTCTTTGAATTATATTAAAACATAATTCAGTGGAAGTGTTCATTTATTTTTTTAAAAATAAATTGAGATTGCTATTGAAGATTGAAATATACAATTACACAAAAACGTGATCACCTTCGAATAAGCTACCATTAAAGTAAGTTTTTCAATTTTCTGGTCCAAATTTTGAATACAACTGCATCTGTCAAGAAGCCCTCTATGCTGACAGATTCTTACAAATCTGTTGGTCTCACTGTTATCTCACTGGCATGAATTTTAAAGGTATGTTAACACAAAAGGAAGGTCTAATCATGTATTTTTGATCCCGTATTTTTATTTTATACCAGAACGAATTAGTCACGTAAATATTTAGATCGAAATCACACACAAGACCAATTTTTCAAATATATTTCGGAATTTTTTTTTACATAAATTCCGTTTAACTTTAAAACTCAGTTCATTTTTAGCAAATCTGTTTCTCGAGCCAGTACATATACATAACAACAAGTAGCATCTGCATTTCTGATCATGAACCAGTAGTTGTAAGCTAGAACTGTAATTGTTTTTAAATTCTAAACAATTTATTTATGAATCGACTACATCCCCAACTCATGATCCTTGCCGGTAAATTGTAAATACAAGACGAATAACGTTGAATTATTTCCAATTACGAATGAATCAAATAAGATTATCCAAGATGACTGTATTTATAATAACTACTCTACGTAATATAATTTTGTTGTGCCGTAAATATTCGTTCATATTTTTTTTTTTTAAATATAAGAAATTGATACCCCATTATCAGAGTATATCGAATGCAGTTATCAATTTTTTTCGGTATGTAATTCTAAATATATGTACGCGTTTTAACACACAAGAAAAATACCATGAACACGCTTTTCAAGTGCTGTAAAGTTCATTGAAAAAAAAAAATGAGGAAAAGATGCAACTACGCACTTTGATTTTGCAGTTCTTCTAACCACGCATTTTACAAGCAGTAAATTTTACGATACGTGCAGTTTTTTTTTTTTTTTACATATATATATCTACAAGTTAGCGACATCGTAAACGTCTGTTAATTTTAAGTAAAAAGAAAAGACCATCCGCACATATATATATATACACACACAAAAAAAAATGCTTATGCCAATGAGACTGAATGAATTTACTATGCTAGAATTTTTGTTACAAAGTCTTCTTATCCGGTACAATATATTTCTAAATGAATGAAACAAAAATCTTCTAAGGCAAAAACGTTTCATATAATCAAAGTGAAAGAAAATCTACTGGTGGGCTTGCATTGTATTCTAGTTTCCAACAACGTTAAAAACAGTGTTACCAAAATTTCGCGTTGTATAATATAGTTTTTTTTTTAAGGAAAAAAAAACAATGCTTATTCACAAACACTGAAATCAGTGCGAAACCCAGAAAACTTAAGGCGTGTACAATGAGTGGCAAAAAATGTAAATACCTGTAACCTTTTACACTGATTTTTTTTTTTTTTAAAGAAAACGTCCCAATACATTTACGTACTTGCTGAAATATTTTCTTTTCTCTTCAAGTCACGAAAAAAAAAAGTTTACAATATTACCTACAAGAAATGACAACTTCTAAATTGCGGACAGCATTTGAGGGAGAACTCAAAAAACACTTTTATTTTATTATTTAGTTTTCTCTCTGAACACACAGAAATGCTACCAATCTGTTCTCCGAGGTGAGAATCGTTTGTCGATCATGTTCTGTACCAAAGGAAGTCCTTAATACTGAGAAGATGATCGCCAGTCTGATAGCACTAAATATCTCCAATTACTGCAAAAGAAAAACAATGCAAAAAATTAATACTAAAGCCTAATTCGTTATACACATATGATAATAAAAAACTATACATATTTTCGCAGCTTGAACTGCAACTTCTATCAAAGAAGAGATTATCGTTAATAGGCTACTTTGGAACTAATGAAGTACGAGTGTTGACTCAAGAACTGTTATAGTACAGGATTCCGCCGCTAGATGTCTCTTGCGGGGAACCCGTCTGCATCAATATGCCGATCTGCGTTGTGCAGTGATGGTGTGGTGAAACGGTTTTTTCGTTTTGTTGTGTTAAGCACCTCTCGCTTGTTCGTCGACTTTTGTGATGTCTGAAAAGTACGAACACGTGCGACCGTAAAATTCTGCTTGTTAGGAAAAATGGCATGAAAAACAACTTACAAGCAAAATTCGTGCCTCATCAGCACACAAAGCCATCCATGGCTGTGAAACAATTTTTAATCAAAAACATGACCCAGCTTTCCCCCCGCCACCAGGTATATTCACCCGATTTTGCTCCGTATGACTTCTCTTTATTCCCACTAATGAAAGAAGTCCTCAAGGGAAAAGGTTTTTACGGAATTGGAAGAGGATATTTATATAATACAAGACAAGGCATTAACATCACTTTGCATGATTGGGACAAAGCAAGACGAGACATGCAAGAGTTTCAGGACTGCTTGCGAAAACGAAAAACACGTTTAGAACGGCCGGCCACTGCATCAAATGGACAATCCCTTGAAGGAGGATTCAATTTGTAATACCCAAAAATAAATACACAATTTTTCATCACAAAATTTCAGTTTCTTTTGTATATCGTATAATATAAACAGTGTATCAATGCACATTTTCTAAATCCAATATACTTTCCAAATAATTGGAACAAATTTATTGTGTACAAGCTGAATATGGATACCTCCTTCAGAGCTTCCTGGATATTTTTTTTTTTAACAATTATGTATAATAATGCAAAACTCAATTGAATTATATACTAAGTTATATTGATTCTCGATAAAACAGTTAATTTGGTAAATTCACGCTGCGCCACCGACAGTGCATTCTTACTCAACTCCCCTCATTTTTCAACACTGCCTTTGTCAATACATTCTTTGCAAAATATTAAGACCATGAACCTCATTATTCATACTGCATGGGATTGGAAAGGTTTTCATCATAAGTTTGAACGTATTAGGAGTAACAGTAGATCAGGTCTGCTTTTGTGTTTTGAACTTCGTAAATTAACGTGTCATACTCTGTTTCTAAATCTGTCATCGTTTCTTGGCATTGTATGACTTGTAAAACTGACCCTGAGGTCAAGATAGGACAATCATTGTTACGAATATTTTATATATATATATAGTAAAATTTGGGATGTCTGGCAATCCAAAGCTACTTACGTCAGATGTGTGGCAATCAGCACTGAAACACGGTTGTGGTAATTAGAACTCTCATTTGTCTAGTGTGATTTCGAAAAATTAAACTTTCAGGCAAGACTGTCGACCCTGGATCTGCTAATAGCAGGCGATAATGTACCACTGAGCAGTTTTTTATTATTTTTATTTGCTGTGTGTCTACTATGTTCTACACATATTAACCTAGTATTTATGAAATGGAAATCGAAGTAAATTAAAATAATCTGAATTGTTTTATAGTTTAAAAGCGTTACCAATTATTTTTCATTACTTTTAAAGGAGATATTCATGATTCGGTGTGTTTTACAATTTATTATTATTGTTGAGGTAGTTGAAATAGTTCGGATGTTGATCAATAGATGTCACCGCTACAATTCACTGTTTGCAAAAGGCGGGCGGTTTAAAGAACATAAATAAGAGATTAAGTTGTGAAGTATCATTGTTTTGTATAAAGATATATTACATTAGTCGAACGAGAATAATGTTAAACCAGTATGAGTTCTTGGCTACTAGTGTGTAAAAGGTCATGTTAGGTTTTGTCATGCAGAGGAAAATATGTTGTAATAAACTTCTTAATTATTACCTGAATTTTATTTAGCGTTCTACATCGTTTAAGAAGACGATATTATAAGAACCGGGGTTGGCTGAAAAGCACCTTAGTTCTTCATAATAGTTTGGCTTTACGGGATAGGTGGTATGTTGAGTCATCCCACTGCGTCTTTAGTGTCGTTTAGTGAGTATCTCACTTATCCAGTAAAGAATCTACCCTGAGTATAAAGTCAGCCCACGCAAGAAGAGGGTTGGATACAAGTCAAGAAGAACGTCATTTCGAGGAGACGGCCGTTTAAAGAGAGAGACGAGTTTCAGTAATTACACAAGTCTTCAAACATTTATCATATCATTCATACACGGTAATAGAGGTCCTATTACACATTTTCGTTGCTTTTTTTTTTTTTTTGGCGTATGCCAGTCTCCAATCGTCCAAGGAAAGGAACAGAGTAAGTGCCCAGGCCTATTTAAGATACCGTCGAAATATCTCCCCTTGGTACTGAAGAAAAATTTGACCAATCTGTTAGGAATGGCCGTGAGATTCGATCTGAGGGATGTCTATCGCTCAAAATGATCAAGTAGTAATAAAGGAAAATTGCTACTTGCAATTCGTGACAATGGAAGAACTTCAGATTCCAAAACATATATATTTGCATCTTCACTTGTAGAACAAAGACAAATTCTGTACCTAAAATCCAAACATGGCCAATCAAAAAAACTCCTATGAGCGGTACTTATCTGTTTTACAACTGAAGATGAACATATCTTCGGAATATACAGTTGTTTCGTTGTCATTAAGTATGAGTACAATTTTTCCTTCAGGTCATTCCATATCAAATCATCCAGTGCACCAGGAGCATGTCACCCACACTGGTTCCTGGTTCACGAGTTAAAAAATTTTCCTATTTTTGGGCTACATTTGCGTAAAACTATTTTAGTCGTGAATGGTGTTTT
This sequence comes from Lepisma saccharinum, assembly GCA_022664845.1. Classification (NCBI taxonomy): domain Eukaryota; kingdom Metazoa; phylum Arthropoda; class Insecta; order Zygentoma; family Lepismatidae; genus Lepisma; species Lepisma saccharinum. The sequence goes on along the minus strand of JAGDQP010053217.1, from coordinate 3,780 downwards.
TGAGTTGAAGGACTTTTACAAATATGTCTAAAACTTCCTTTGTAATTGAGATAGAGAGCTTATTCTTTTTATGTTATCCTCGTAATGAAATTGGCTTTCAAATAAAATATAAACAGTGCTGCTATTCATTTACCATGCTGCACAGGAACTAAAAAATTTCCGAAAAAGTAAACAATAATAAAATTTCCACATTTGTAAGCACATTCATCTTTATAACTTTTGAGCCGATGCACGGATTTTGATGAATTCTTTTTAGTTTGAACCTTAGCTTCACAAGCTATCGACAGGAAAGGAAATCAGGATGGGATCCTAAAGACAAATTTTGTCTAATTTTCTATTTATAATTTCTGGTTCAGAGGCCATTGTTTAATGCTTTCTTAACCCAAAATGAGAGGAGCTCAGATTTGAATTTCATGATTCATTGTAGATATGAGCATAATGAAGGAATATGTTGCCAATAAAAGTTTATGAACTACTCATTGTAAAAACACAGATTATATAACATTAATTTTAAAAAGACTGACTGAGCTCTGCCCCAATCTGGTTACAAGTGAAAGTTTTAAACTCAGAAGCATTTACTAAAGAGGTTATAAACAGATGGTATGAGAAAATAAAATAGAGATGGCAAATATTGAAATCAAGTGCACTATTTGACAGTTTGTGAATGATTCATTGCGTAATGGTGACATTCTATACGTAAATGACTTCAGCAGTGAACAAACTGTTGTGGAGAGAATTAATACTTGAAGACAGAGAAAGAACTGACTTCGTAACCAGCACAGAATAAACTTTTTAACAAAGATCTCTGACCAAGTGTTGCGATCCATACAATAGGCATCCCACTACTACTGTCAAAAGTGAACTTGTATCATTACCCTGGAACAGGCATTACATTTCAAATCAAAAGTTGTGAATATCATTCCTGATACCAAAGTATGTTTAAGCTACCGAGCCAAAGAGATATCAGAGAAACCATCAACATTAACAACACATGAGTTTGAAGAAAAAAGCATCTCCACTGGTTCCGATTCAGAAATAAAAAGGAACAAAGCCCACGAAGATCTGAAGACTACTTTTGTTGCACTGGGTGTATCAACAACAAAGCTACATTCTCAGGCTACTTCAACAAAAGTAAGCACTGCAAAGACAAAAGTTAAGACAAGACCATGAAACTCTGCGTACAAAAGAAACACACTGAAGGCATCACTTTCCATTATATTATTAAAGATTCCATGCCACCCATTCGCCAGAAACTCGTCGAAAGATTTGCATCTGCAAAGACAATACCTGGGACTAGGAGCCTTCCCTATTTGAGCCAACATCAAAGATGTCAATTGGTGCAAAATCTTCGGGTAATGATGATTTCTGCTGAAGAAACACTGCAGCGGGATTTGTGGTCAACAGTGAAAGTGAACAATTATATTGCAGGTGCATATAATTCAAAATGGTATATAGGACTTGTTACTGATGCCCTTCGAGATGAAGGGGATGTGTCAGTTATGTTCATGCACCCTCATTTTATTGGCCTGCAAGAATGTCTTATGTCATAACAAATTATCTTTGTGCTGTGGACATGGCAACCATGTCTGGAAGAACATATACGCTGTCAGCGGCCTTAAGTGAATTAGTGGTAACAAAATGGAACAATCTTGGTAAATAGACTGTCAATTTTAGACATCAGCTCTTTGCAAATCCCTATCTCAATAAGTTTTAAGGTCTGCATTTGAATTGTACTCTCTACATACAAATTATAATCCATACAAGTGCTGTACAAAGAAAATGTGATCCTATGGAGATTCCACCCTGAATATTTTTCTGCTGATAGCTTGTGAGGCTAAGGTTCAAACAAAAAAGAATTCATCAAAATCCGTGCATCGGCTCAAAAGTTAAAAAGACGAATGTGCTTACAAATGTGGAAATGTCCTTTTTCCTTTTTCGGAAATTTTTGTTTCCTGACCAGCATGATGAATGAAAAGCAGCACTCTTTATATTTAATTTGAAAGTCAATTTCATTGAGAGAGAAAAAAAAAACTCTCAATTACAAGGTTCTAGACATGCTTGTAAAAGTCCATGAACTCAAAAACACCATTCACAACTAGTTTTACGCAAATGTAACCCAAATTTCAAAATTGTGTAACTCGAAAACCAGTGCACGGATTTTGAAACTGTTTGAAGTTTTGAAATTAACAATAAAATTTCTATCAACGTACAAATTTTCATACAATTCTGAGACGCTGGGATTTAGGGCCCTGGTTGAACCTGACGTAGTATGACCCCAAAACCTTCCAGTGTTTCAGCTAAGCATAAGGCAGTCGCATGTACTTTTATGTCTTTACTTGTAGCACAAGTTCATTCTTTCACGCTCTTACTGTATATTAAAAAAAAAGGTATCACTACCATGACACACATTTTTGGAAAAATGATGAAAAGCACTGCAAACAGAAAAAAAAAAAAGGAGAGGTGTTTTGCCTCTAACAATAATGATCACTTTATATATGTACCCAACAAGTGTATAAAATCTAGATGTTAGCCATAAAGTTTTATCACACAGGGTAATAAATAGCCTGGTAGCTCGCAAACCGACAAGAAAATGAAGCATCGTAGTACACGATCAACGTAAGTCATCTTGAAATCCGCCATATTGGATGGAATCATTTTTTTTTTTTTTTTTTTTTTTTCAAATGCAAGTCCAAGTGTTATATAACAAGCAACACGAGCATGTTACCAGAAAGTCATTTCAGGGGTTAGATTTGGCCTACCTGTTACGGTGTTGGAGTTACCTTCGCTGGTAGTTTGCAGTGCATATTATGTTCATTTATCTAGCAGCGCTCTTTCCGTGCCGTTAACTCCGACATCGTGATACATAGGACAAATCCGACACCTGGAAAACATTCTCGTACTGTTTGATAAGTCACACAACTCACTTGGCATTTGTAAAATTTGATCGCCATTCCATCTGGTGGATTTCAAGTTGGCAGCTACGTTGATCATATTCTCTAAAATGTAACCCGTACCCACAATTCCGCATTTGTGTATTACGATTCTTTTATTTTCTAGTTGGTTTGTGAGCCACTCGGCTGTACTGAGTTCTGAATTACCCTGTATCATAGAACTTTTGGCTAACATGTCGACTTTATACATTGTTGGGTACATATATAAAATGATCATTATTTTTAAAGGAGGCAAAATACCTCTCCATTTTTTTCAGTGTTTGTAGTACTTCTCATCCTCTTTCCAAAAAAGATGTATGCCATGTTAGTGATACCTTTCCTTCTTTCACTTTCGCCTTTTCTGAAGTTACAAAGTAACCAAAAAAGTTTTTGCCGTTCTAGAGCAGTGAAAAACAAAGAGCAATACACTGGATGGTACATACCTTTAGGTTTGGAAGTAAGCTCCATCAGCATCCAACACCTTCTGCCAACGTCCCTGCAGATGCACAATAGCCTCGTGATAAAAGTCGGCGGTCTTCGAGGCAAAGAAGTCCGTGAGTGCGTTCCGTAGGTCTCCCTCATTGGCGAAGGATCTCTCACGGAGGTGGTTGTCGAGGGAATGAAACAGGTGGTAATCTCTTGGCGCAAGGTCCGGTGAATATGGTGCATAGCACAGTGTCTCCCAGCCAAGTTCATGAAGGGTCTCCCGGGTCCTCTTTGCCACATGTTGCTTGGTACTGTCGTGGAGGACCAGCACACCCTTTCGATTCATATATGCTAGCTCCTTCTGCCGCAATGCAGCATTTGCAACTGCTGTGAGAAGAGGTCAGCAGTGATGGTCTGACCAGGT
>JAGDQP010053216.1:0-13609 GCA_022664845.1 Lepisma saccharinum | reverse complement strand
TCACATAGCTAGACGAACAGATGGAAGGTGGACGACAAATGTACTACAGTGGATTCCTAGAGAAAAGAAACGACCGAGACGACGTCCAAATGTAAGATGGGTAGATGAAATCAAGCGTTTTTCAGGAGCTACATGGATGAGGATATCAGCAGACCGAGATATGTGGAAAGAAAAGGGGGAGGCCTTCATCCAGCAGTGGATAGAAAACGGCTGAATATGATGATGATGATACATTGTACAATAATAACAACGATAACGGAAAATAATTAATAGTAAACATGAAGTAAACAACACAACTAATATTTACTGGTGATCGAAACAGGACAAAATAATTATAAAATAAGTGCAATAAGTTGAAAGAAAAGTACACAGTTACATACCTTAACTATTGGCATCGATCAACATAAAACAGATTGTTACAGACTGCAGGAGAACATGTTTGTTCCTCGATTGAATATTTTGAATGAAATCCGTCAAAATATCTGTTAACGGACACACGGAACCCGTATACATATGGTTAACACACCACAAATATCACTCCGGAAAATAAAAACGTTCATTTACGACGATAAAAGTCGACAATATCCATTGTGGTAAAAGCATATCTGAATACTGACTGTGAGAACACAACCTGCCAGTCTTCAACGTTTGAAATAAGAGCTTCCAAGGGAACGACGTCAGCAAGGCAAAGAGTATCTGTAATTCACACAGATAACTTGCATTTCAAGAGAAAGGAATGGCTTGGAAAGAAAATCAGAAAGTTGAAAATTCAAATTCAGAAAAATTCGAATTGGCAGGAAAATTCGAAAATTAGAGAGAGTATCTTTCAGTTTCTGAATCTTGAGATTCTGTGACGTGGTCCTGGATCGAAGACGAGGGTCCGGATGTTGCTTGTCCGGCGTGCGAAGCTACACATTCAGTCTGTCCCATTTGTTGGAAATCCATACAGGATGCGCCTCAGATCTCTTTGACTTGGAAATTCGAGTTATGAAAGCAGGACTTGTAATGAGTTTTGGAAGGTTTTGGAAAGAGGAAAAACAAAATAATAATAAAGGGATTTAATAATACAAGCTGCATAAAACACAAATAAACAAATGGAAACAGCCTGAGTCTATTTGCCTAAACGCCATAAAATCTAAAGTTATGAATAAATACGACAAATAAAGAGACAAAATACTGAACTAGAAAATAAGATTTAACGGATATATTTAACGGAAAATAAAATAGAATATAGAATATAGATAAATAGGTTAAAATGCGTAATGTAATAGAACTAGTATTAGTTTAGATTAATTTTAATATTTCATTATATCCAGAGATAAGATAAGAATTGTATACATAGGACAACAAATCATAGAAACTAGACAAATGTATGGAATAAGTTTAGACAGAATAATGCATAGTTATCCCAAATATTGTATATGAAAATCTCAGAAACATTTACTTTTATTAATCTTAATGCCATTATAGACAAATATAAATAGGTAAATACAATCAAGATAGGTAGGGTAGGATTTGAACATATTAATAATGAAAATAGAGTGATGGCAATGACCCGTACATGTATTGACAACAATGGCACAATCACTTACGAAGTAATGAACTGAGATGTGAACTAGACAAACAAGTGCAACTTGGACTAGTTTAAAGTAATCTACGTACTATTTCAAAGATTAGTGATGAACATTGAACAATACCGCATTTTAGGCCTACGCATATAAAGTTGAAAATAACAAAATGGTGTTTTACTTTATAAATAGTGCAACAAAATAGATAATTAATAGTGGAAAAGACAGTCGTTAAAACTTGAATTTTGTGCAGTATTAAACAGGAAAAATGAACAATGAGCAATCATTTTTAACAAATAAGTGTTTCCCTACACGAAAATGTTAATCATGTAATCCAGGAACTATTCACAAATAGCCCTCTCGACTAGCATTCAATAGGAATTTTTTTTATGAATCGACAAGCCTTTAGTGGACATATGGTTTATAATCGTTAACCAGTTCTTAAAAACGCTTCAACACACTTTAAGTTTGCCCCAAAAATAGTGCATCAGGTCAAGGAACCACCCCAATTTAAGAGTCAACGAAAAAATCTACAAACGAAGAGTGCAACATTTAAAGTTAAACCAATAACAACTAGTGAAAATTATACAGTATATTATCCCTCAAGATATTTGAATAAACTATCAAAAATGTAAGTGGAAAATACAGTGACAAACAATTTATTTATTAAAACGCTTAAGACACATAATACAGAATGGGTATAACCCAAGCCACAACAGCATTATTCAAAGAATCTTAATTTGCAGAGTTAAATTGACAAATTTTATTACAAGTTAGTGGTAAGAAGCTCAAGAATAAAATAGACAAATACATCAGTTTTGAGCAAATATATTTTTACACAACAAATAAGTTTAAAAAAAAGATGTTTCCCAAAAACGCAGTTCAAGTTTTTCAGAAAGACGTCAGTGGATGCAACATTGCTCATCTTTGTCGTGATTCTCAAGAACCACGACAAGTGAAATGAGAAAAAAGTGAAACGAAATAGTGCTGCAGTTACTGACCCTGTAAGTCGGTCAGTCAGTCAACTTTAAGGACAGCCGACTTTTACATTTGCTTTACGGGTGACAACGATCATTCTACAATGCAACCCAAACCTAATATTTGATTCTAAGTTCTGCATGAACTATGGCCGAGATATATGTATTCAGGGTTACATATGTTGTCGTGCATGGGTATTATATTCATATATTCTGAGACCTAAGATCACTAGCAGTACTAAATGTACGCATCGATTTGAGAACATACACATAATCTTTATTTACATATCCACCTGAAGAATAGTAATTATCCTGGTTCTCAATCACACACAGAGTATCTTATATTTCTATCAAAGCATCACAACTTGATACTAGCATTAAACCTGGTCCCTGAAATCCAAATTGCTTCTTAATTCAATAAGTGACATGTTTAGAACATCACGAAGAAACACCAAGTACATAACAACAACATTCGTTCTTCATGAACAAGACTAACAAAGGATATTAGCTTGATATGATTCCTATCTTTTCGCTGTCTTAAAAAGTCTAGCATATCTTCACTATTTTTCAATGTAACAATTCCACTTTCCCTCTTTTTTTTTATATAATAACAAAAAAAAAAATGAAAACTTCATAATTCTTAACATTTGCATCATGTCAAAGTTTGTGACCTAGCTGGCCGCAATGTTAACACATCAACCACTTCACAGTATAGTCACTGCAGTATTCCGTGAGAACACTCATCAATTATACGAGCTAAATACCACTCACAATAACCTTGTATCTTTCGAGACATACAGTAAAATCGAGCTAATCCTTTATCATTTTCTCTCACAGTTCCTTTACAGACATTACATGGAATACTTTGTGCCTCATCTGTTTCCTTAGATTCCGTTTGAGTACTCTTAAACTTCGACTTCACCTCATATTTCTGGTCAATGTTCTCCTTTGTCCTTTTGTCTAATGACCTTCACAGGGAAAATATCGTTTGGGTTGCCTCTCTCTTTGTGACCTTCTCGGACCAGTCACTTCGACTTGACTTGCTCGGTGAGATATTTCCCACCAAAAGTTTCCGTTGTTTGTCTCCTTTTTCTCTATTTTAGGTTCTTGCGTTCCCATTTGATCTCTATGCACCACTCTCAGTTTACCCTCTGTAGACACTTGCCATAGATTGGATCCGACTCTTTTCACTATCTGTGCTCTTATATACTTCGGCCACTTAGTCGGAATGTTTCTTACATAAATCCATGCTCCTGGCAACAATTCTCTTGTTTCCTTGTTTTTATCCATAAGCTTCTGCTGATGCTCTTTCCTTTTAACCTGATGGTACCACATATTCACACTTGTTCTTGGATCAAACTTGTATACCACCTGTGCTGGAGATCTGCCTTGCAACATTTCTGAACCCGCAAACCTGATATCTCTTTGTATTTCCTTTATCACCTCCTTCCATTTGATATATCTATATGGATTTATCTGTTTTTTCATCAAGTTTTTTACTTCTCTCACGACCCTGCTGATAATCCATTACTCTGCGGATGATAAGGAGGTGTTTTAATAACTTGAATATTGTGCTTTCGACGCCAATCTATAAATTCTATGGACTTGAATGGTGGTCCGTTGTCCGAAACTATAACTTCTGGTAATCCGATGAAATTGAACATATTGCTTAATTTGTTTATTGTTTCGACTGCTTTGGTGCTACATACAAGTTCTATCTGTATCCAACGGGGAAAACTGTCAATGATCAATAGAAACTTTTTTCCTGCAAAATAAAAAAAAATCAATATGAATTCTCTTAAAAGGTTTATTCTCTTCATTCCAGTTCTCAAAATTGATATGTGGCCTTCCTCTCTGATTTTCTGCGCATGTAACACAATTTTTTATTAATGCATCTATTTCAACCTCCATGGTTGGCCACTAGTAATATTGTTTTAATGATGCTTTAGATTTTGAAATTCCTAAATGTGATTTATGTACTGCATCGATAATTTCTTTCCTGAAGGCGGGCGGTATAATTAATTGTTGATCCTTGAATAGACATCCGTTATCTATGGATAGGCTATACCTTTTAGCATAATATTTTTGGTATTCTTTTGTTTGACCTGTCTTTGGTGAAGTTTTTGGCCAACCTTCACATGTCCATTTATAGATGTTTTGTAGTACTTGATCACGCCTTATTTCATCCAGTATTGACTTTACTACCAATGCTTTCGTGTTAATGCACAACATGTATTGCTGTGAAATAATATCGTCTCTCGAGCTTTCGTCTTTTGGCAGACGGGACAGACAATCTGCCACTGGAACTTGCTTTGTGTAGATTATTTTATAGTTATATCCTGATAGAAAAAGTGCCCATCTTATTAATCTGGGATGAATTGATTCTGGTATTGCTTTATCTCCCATGTAAATCAATGGAAAGTGCGTACCAAGATGGCGGGGGTGATCTACACCGTTAACTTATTGACCTTATTCTACATGTGTCTCAGAGCTCTCCTGTTCCACTGGCAGCCCTGAGTATTTAATCTGACTACTAACTTTAGTCTCCATTTTGAAAGTGACTTAGTGAATTTTTAAACCATCTGTCATGCCAAACCCTGGAAGAATTAGAATATACACTTCTGGGTGGCCAAAAAATCAGAATAGATGTTGATAAAGAATCTACTATTAGGATTGCCCTGAAAAATATAAAATTCAAAAGTCACCTCTATCTTGCTATTGGATTTCTGGGAATTGTACATCATAATGTTAGTTTCTTTCGTTTTTACTATGTTTACATTCCGTACTTTTATCTGGTAAACTTTATTTTTATATGGGCCAGTCTAGTAACCAGTCTAGTATATGGGCCCGTCACGATTCGCCCTTAGATGTTAAGTATTAAAATCCACACCCATGCCCCTGCCGGGACTCGAACCCAGGACCTTCGAGCCGATGACCTACCGCCGCAGACCGCTCGGCCACCCGGCCGGCCGTACTTTTATTTGCTATCTCTTCATCTTTTTCTTCTTCTCTCTGTAATTTCTCTGTCTAACAGACATCCATCGGTTTCAATTGTGTGTTTAAACCCTGCATTATCTTATGCATACTGTTTCATCTCGCTTTTAGTCTTTCATTTCATCGTACAAATTCATGTATATTTGGAAATATTCTGTATTCACGTTGTTTGCTTATTTTCGTTACGTGTGAGATACGAAGGGAAGGAAAGAGAGAGAGAGAGAGGGAAGGAACGCCGTCCACTCTTTAACAGACAAGATTATAGAATAAAAAGGTTTAAATTGGGTGTCCCAGCTGCACGGCGTTCAGAGTGGAATTTTTATGTGAATTGTAGTAGCTGTAGTAGTATTAGTAGTTGTAGCAGTAGTATTTGTAGTAGTAGTAGTAGTGGTAGTAGTGGTGGTTGTTGCTGTGCTGGTGGTATAATTACGCCTATTAGTGTCAAAATATTTTACTCACCCCGCACAAACGGGCCAGTACTTTAGCTAGTATTTAATAAAATTGTTCTCTTCTCTTGCTGATTTAAACTTTGGAAAGTCTGTATATTTGTTTACGTATTAACTTTTATTACAATAACTTATACTATTCTTGTGAAACTTTTTTAAAAACATATTTACCACGTATTTTCGAGAGCACATATATAAAATATCAAGCTCATTATTGTTATGAGCATAGCTAAAGAGCAAGCTCCTGAAACACTTTACCTAATGTAATCATACTGAAAAGCCAAAGTAAACAAATAAATGTTAGTCTAAATATTAGTTCTCTCTCAAAGCAATTCCTATTCAAAGTTGTTCCAAATCAGGCCTCTCGCTGTTCAGCTCCTTTTCCAAGGAAAGTGAGGGCTGTCGCCACACAAAGCCTATTCACGACGCAAATGAAACTCTCTCCTCCTTTCCCACAGAGGACACTTCACTCTGTGAAATGTTCTTTGAGCCCAGCAGGCCTCTTGTCGACAACCAAAATAAGCTTGTTACCACCATCTGATTTTAACGGGTCCAGGTGACAAGTTAGATGGAAAGAAGGGGAGGCAGTAACAGGATCATAGTTTAAGAGCAGAGTTGGAAATCATACCAAAATTATCATTTACAGTATTTTAAGACTTGCTACTGATTTATTTAAACGCTTTATTTCGATCAAACAATATACTCTGTGTTTCTCAAGCTGCACTAAAATTATGACGCAAAACAATAACAACAAATAAAATAAAATATTGAAGATCTGAAATTATTCCGCTTACTTAACCTCGCCTGTACGAAAAAGTTCAATATCATTGAAGCTAAATCAATTTTGCTAAAAGCTGTGTATCGATAATTTTAAAAGTCTCCGTTTCAAAATAAAGAAATATAAGTTTAAGTGATGTCTCACTAAATGGAAAAAATTCAGCTTTAAATTAAAAATTAGATGGTAGAGCTGAGTTATGGTGTAAGGGGGAAATCTATCTTAGGCATTTGATAACAAGGTAGTTCTACTCTCTTTTTTCAAAACGGTCTTTGAATACAAACGACTGTTAGTGAAAAACCTTTTCCCCGTACTTTTTACTTTTGGCATCGACATTATTTATTTGTTCTAAGTCTATATTACACTTAATAATTTAATTCATCGCGAAGAACTCCTAAAGTCTTCAAACCAACTTTTTCGTGTTTCCGTCTGAGGATTTCACCGATTAATTTATGACAATTACTTCTGAAATACCCTCTATATTTGAAGATGTAAGGTGAAAGTTGGTAACTTCGTGACATTTGATAATTTCATGATACATTGGACTTGGTCATGCCACGGTTGTCGAATTAAAATTTTTACTGCCATGTGACTCCACAAGTATCGCCTGCATTGTGCGTGATAGTTGTAACTCGACAACTTTTGGTAATATGAAAAATGCAATGTGTCACGAAATTACCAAACTTTTCTCTACATAAAAATAGTGTTTATTTCAACTTAAAACTTAAAACCAAGGCTCCAAAGATCTCTGTAATAACAATACATCATCTTTTGCTTCTCTTGTTAGAGTTTAGCAAAAAGAGAAGAAACTTATGGGACAGGAACTTATCTACTACGTGAATCTAGGAATCTACAAAGAAAACGTGAATCTAGGAATATTTTTATAATTTTTTTATGTTTAGATATCATACATTTGCATCACGTTGAGAGGTGAAGCTTTATCTATGAACGAATGTTTATTAATGGATAAATAGTAGATCACTCATCTATTATTCCAATCTAGTCATGTTTACAACATCAAATATTAAAAAGGAGTCACAAATAGCCTATATAATAATTTTAAGCATTTAGAATAGCTGAAAGTATTTTTCGTATTTAGCACATTTTGCTTGTGACTGCAAATCTTTGCTGTGACTTCTGTGTATTAACTGCGGTGAATTAATTCTTAACTTTCTAAGTTCACATACTGATATTGAATGTCACTTGTTATACTAAGCTTAGATTTTATTATAGGTGGCCGTCAAATTTGTGTGGCAAGGACCTATCAGTAAATAGGGATGATGAGAAATTTATAACACATTAGGCACATAATTTCCTTTCATAGGTCTCCAAAAATATCTTTACTTGTAACTTTTAGATAAAACTCTGTGCACTTTTGACTAAAATAAGTAACGTTTAGTATCGCGATAATCGATGACATTATCTTATCATCAGAGAAGGCGCCATTTTACAATGGCGGTAGAGTGTCTGACTTACGTACTTCCGCATATTCGCAGTAATATGTAATAACTATTATAACAGCTGTTGAGACAACACGTTGTAACTTCTGTAATGAAGGTTTCCTAAAATTAAACGAAATTCGGAATCCTATTGGCTGGTACTTGTCAAATAAAACTTTTTAGCATCCAGGCGACCTTCACTTTTACAGACAGAATACAAAATTCTATATATTAAAAAAAACTTGCTAAAAAAGGATTTATCCAGACCATCCGACCGTTCTACTGGACTGATTTTGATCATTCTTTTTTTATTTTATCCGACTTAAAAAGTAGATGAGCCATCAATAAACCGCATTCCTCTTCGTCAAGTCTCAGCTGAAGAAGTGTTTGAGTGTTCTCCTCTATGTATTCTTTAAGGGGAATATTTATCATATTTCTCACAAACTTTGTACAGTTCGTCCGATCGTTCTACGGGACCGATTTTGATCATTCATTTTTAAAAAATATCCGGCTTAAATATTGCGTAAATATTCGCATTTAAGTACTGGACAGATCAGAGATATACGTCGAATAATACTAGCACTGGCAATACTGTCACCAAAGTTGGCATGAACATTATTCGACATCGTAGAAAAATACTGTACAAGTCCTCACCCTCTCTAACGGTCTCAGTTTTCAGTGTTGCCAATTGTGTTTAAATAATGCGTGCGGAGACCGCGGGATTCAGCTAGTAATATTATAAATATATTTTTAAAATGCATTGTAAAGGAGAAAATAAGATTTTTCCATATGGCTAAAAATAAAAGTGTGTGACGCTAACAGTAAATGTCGTCCATGTTCATTTGACATAATAATAATCATAGCAAATACTTGTGATTGCTATTAAGTAGCCTTCATAATTTTCTATGATTGTCCTCCCTTTGATTATTAGTCACACATTCTAAATATGTAAGAGTTTCCGAAAAAGTTTGTAATCCATTTCAGTCTGAAATAATTTTGTAACCGATATTTCCTAACATTTTCTTTATTTCTTATGAAAACACCAAAACCATGAATAGCAGTTCACCAAACTTTAATTCTAAACCAAATATATGAGTCAGACTACAAGAAATAATCGCTTTATATATTAAACAGTAGCTATAGAGCAAACAGTAATCTTCCTTAATTCTAAACAGTTTGGAGAACGTTAAGTTGTGCGGGTACAATTATTTACAAATTAATTAAGATTAAATGCAGAAGGCGCTCTTTAATCCGGAATTCTTCAGTTCGGCACATTCTGTAATCCAGCATCGACCGAGACGCTCACGTTCGAACTTTGTCGAGTATATTCGGGCGTTTGTTGACGCTCATGTGTATTTTTTCTTGGTACAGAGCAGGTTATTGCATGTACAACTTGTTTTAAATATAATTGTAATGTACTGCATTAATTTTTCTTTGATATTCTCATTAAAATTATATTGACGTTCGATAATTTGGCAAAATAGCTAATCCGGGAATGATCCCGAACGTACCTAATTAATGAGCACCTACTGTGGTTTATTTTAAACCTACGATCTATGTGCAAAAGCTTTAAACTACTATGCTGGGGTCATATTTGACCCCAGCAATCAAAATTTCAGTGCTACATACCAGAGGTCGCCGTTGTAGAATTTCGTTTCTACGTATTCTCACTAAACTGTGAGTTCTTCTTACTGCCACATGTGTTCTGGAAAATGCGCGTCTCATGTACTCATGGGGAGGTATGGGGTCATTTCTGACCCCACGATAGTGTGATATGACAAAAGAAATCAAGAAATATTATCTATGATTGTACAAATTAAAAACGTTTAACTACGGGTGTACAGGAAATATTTATGAAAATACGAATGGAATTGTAGGAATGCTTCAGACAGCTAAATCTTTGGTGAACGACTTACACGTCTGTAGCCGAAACACGGAACAAACAGATCAGGAGATATGGCGTTTAAGAGTGATCGACCTAGAGTTCCTTTACGCTTCGCAACTCGAAAATTGGTGGGCATGACTTGTGGAAAGAAAGGGAAATTTCCAAGGAATGACGTAGTCACATAGAAGGTGATGAGCTGGTTTGAGTAAACTGGAAAGTTAGTCGAAATCACGTCTTGATAGAGAAACGAGTAGCAGTCGGCCCAGATGCACTTCGAGTTGGGTAGCAAAGTAAACTCAGTTAGCAAGTAAGTGGTATGGTATTCTCTTCGATCGCTAAGCCACGTCCAGACATGGAAACATTGTTTGCAAACTGTTTCCCGATGTGTTTTTTGTGTTTTCTAAATGTTTCCATTGAAATGTTTCACAAATGTTTGCAAACATTTCAGAAACACTAGAAAACATTTAGAAAACAATTTCTTAGGGTCGTCAAAAATATGGATATACCGAAATCGGTATCTTGGAATACCGAAAATTCGGTATCACCCATACCGAAATATCGATATACCGAAAATACTCAGTAGTAGAGCGTTGGCGTAGGATTCGGTAGGTCGTGGGTTCGATCCCAGCGATAATCCTGACAGGTTTTCCCAGGGTTTTTCTTCAGTTACACTAGGCAAATGCCGGAGTGGCACCTGCAACATAGGCCTTGGCCAACATCTTCCTGAATCCCTTCTCCTCATCTATCCCGGCCTGAACCTTAGATGCCTAAAGGTCATAAATAAAATTTTAAAAAGAGAATACTGTCTCTCCTTCCTTTCTTTCTTTCTTTGGCTAAGGGCGGGATGTGGTAGGCAGAGGATGGGGCAGATATTGTCCAGGGCCGTTCATAATTTACCATGGCGCCATTGCAGTTGCAGATGCATCATAATAACGAAATCCGAATTCTGGGTCTTTGAACCTGTAGCCGAAATCGGACGAAGCCATTGGACCGGATATCCGAAACCCCGAAGATCGGAGCTTTGGATATCCGCATCCTGGTGGATTCCTACTCAACAGTTTTCGAATTACAACCAAATGCATTTTGCTGCTTGCTTTTATTTTTATCCCATCGTCAGAACTGTCACTGCGTCATTGATTTTTTTAATTGACACGACATGAAGTCGGCGAATTTACAGCAACTGTGGTTTCATTATCAGGAAAGGCCTAAACACTACCTGATTAGAGCGGACCGCGGTGGCTCAATGGGTAGAGCGCTCATCTCTAGCGCTTGGGTTCGTCGGTTCAAACCCTCCTCATGCCATATGAGCTTTGTGGTGAACAAACACCGTGCGCGTGGGTTTGCTCGGGGTTCTCCCGTTTCCTACCACTTTCTTCATTCCACCAATCAATCTATCATTATCCATCTGGTCTGATCCTGAGTTGTCTAAAAACCTTCGAAATTATTTCGAAATGAGTCTGTGCGTTAATGTAAATGATATAATGTGTAATTCTGTAATATGAATAATCAGCTTTGTCTTTCTCATGTCAATATTGTTTTCTTAGGTGAGATCGCGAACATTTCATTGCTTATCGCTCGTATAAAAATACACTATAGTCTATTATTACACTGGCAAAGTTAAAAGATTGACATTTGGACCCATTTGCTGCGGACCGGGTGGTTGTAAATTTTTGTGTATCAAGTTCAATGTTTACCTAACACAAGGTTCTTGTGTGAAAAAAAGGAATTACATAATTTATATTATTTCTAACTGCACGGTTGCAGAGCAAAGTCCTCAATAAAATTCTTAAAATATATGGGGTGCCTTGACTTCGTAACCAGCTACTGGGGCTGGAAGAGTGTTAAGGTGTGAGGGCTAGTTATATATACACAGAGAATTGACGTGCTGCGGTTGTGTATTGGGCACCATACCCGGCCGGCAACTGGGAGATCTGGGTTCGAGTCCCGGTCGCGGCGGTTGTCAATGTTTCTGGTAATTTCAATGTGTACCTAACACAAAGTTCTTGTGAGAAAAGGAATTACAACTCTAAATATAGATAAGTACGCCTAAAATTATACTATGCTTTGCATATGAACCGGAATTTCGGGAGGGGGGACCAGGCCAACTCCCTAAATACAAACGTCCATGAGTACCTCCATATCGCTCACTATCATTGTTTGTCGTCATTGTGATATTGTTCGGTATATTGATATGGTTTGTTATATCGGTATGTCTGCATTTTCGGTATTATCGTTATATCGATAATTGTCGGTATCCAAAACATGCCGAAAGTCGGTATGAAAATCTCAATACCTAACACCCCTACACTTTCTTGTTTTTCCATAGAGAGAAACAATGTTTTTTGTTTCCCATTTGAAATGGAAAACAGGGAACATTGTTTGCAAACATTTTGGAAATATTCTGTACCAAACCTCTGTTTTGGAGGTAAACTGTCTCCAGACGAATGTAGAATCATAATGATGGCCTCAAATAGTAAACAAGAAATTAAATTACGGAAGTTATAAGTTGTGTTAGCGTACTTCAGCTAGATGAGGCATAGGATGGGTACAAAGTTGTACCTTTTTGCATGCTCTTGTTCGTGTAAATTAAGTAATAAATCCAGAGTTTATTCGGGATTAATGGAGAAACGACACCACATCTCCTTTCCCAATTGATGAACATGCATGATGTGAGTTACCGACGAATAACAAGTAAGTTACAGCAGCGTTCCACAAATTGTGGTGCTTGATGTTTGCCTTAGTTGTCCTCTGAGTCCAGGTCATAAGTAAACAGAACATAATAACAAGTATCCGTCTTTGTTATGATTCTGCCAACGCTAGGTTGAATATGGTAAAAAAAAACTTGATTTTTATATGGGCCAGTTTAGTAACTTTGAACTTCGGCCCGGCACGATTTGCCTTTAGCTGTTAAGTGTTAAAATCCACACCCATGCCCCTGCCAGGACTCGAAGCCGGGACCGTTGAGTCGATAGCCTACCGCCGCAGACCGCTCGACCACCCGGCCGGCAGGTTGAATATGCGTAGGAGAATACAGTGACTACAGTCTGATGAACTCAAGTAATCGAAATACTGGCCTAGATTATAATAAGAAGTATACCCAGACCGCCACAGGATGGGGGAGATGTTGTTGGAAAGTGGTCGGTCAGGTGCTAGTGTGTAGGTATAATTTCGGCATTTGCCTGGTCTAACTGAGGGGAAAACCCTGGAAAAGTCAGAATGGGCTGCTGCTGCGATCGTTCCAGGACTTCCCGATTGCTCTACTGAGCTACGGTCGTTCGTTAATTATAATGAATAGGGTACTAATTAAACCAAATAGGGTCTTCGTTACTGCACTGAATATAAACGTTCCTCACGAGCATCTGAGGAACCAAAGTCTTAATTTTAAATCCACACTGTCATACAACTTTGAAAAATCGTAACCGACCATTTTCTATGAATCTAAAAGTGTACCTGTAAATTGGACACGTATGATTAGTCGTTGTATTTTCTTTCCTTCTTTCCACCTTGATTTATGTGTAAACTTGA